>JAQFVV010012404.1:15107994-15373777 GCA_028023455.1 Epiperipatus broadwayi | reverse complement strand
GTTAACTTTCTTTGGCTTTTATAATATTTCTTTTAATTATAATTTTTCTTTTATACCATGAAAAGATTATTAAATAAGGTAAAGTTAACAAATAATTGATTATTTTCCTGGAAATTACTTATATTGCTTAAGTTAAATATAATGACACTTTCCGTGATTGCTGTAGTTAATACGGTCATTTTGAACTTTAGCATAAGATAGTACAATTTTACGTATAAAAAGCTTTAAAATAAGTAGATGGCAACAGAAACAGAATATCTTATCAAATAGGATTAGCCACGCATGATATTATTAAAAATTTACTGGACTTATATTTATTTCTGCAATAAAAAATAATAAAAAATTTGTTACCGAATTTCAGTACTGCTTCCTCCTTGTAAAACTAAAGTCAGACTAAACTTTCTTCAAATTTTGGCGGTCTTGTTTTAGCGACCTCTTACAGAAAAATAATCATTTAATTATACATAAACAAAAGAAAAGAAAAACCCATTACAATCATATAGTTTTCCGTATGATTTAAATGAATTACAAAGTAATTTGACAAATAATGAAAAATAATAAATATACTCAATTAATAATTAGTGATGTATATTTCTTTTAAATATGATTTTCTACAAAAATAAATTATCAGAAGTTATTGTGCTGTATTGATAAGATACTCATCTACTCATCCCCCTCCCATCCAAATCAATTACTGTTTATGATATGTGCTTTTATACTATATTAAATTGCTCTTATTGTTAATATTTTAATTAAATTATTCATGCTCTTCTTCAAAATGAAATTTGGATTACCAAATTTTTTAGTTATTTGCTTAAAACACAATAAAATGAGTAAATAGCATATTTTATTAATCACTTAATATTATTATTATTTTACTTTTTTATTTCCTAGAAAAGGATAGCATTGTTTTCCTGTGGAAATAATGTTAAATAAACCAAGTGTCAATAACACTAGGTTACAATTCTCCCACCGTTATGAAAAACAAAAATAAAATAATATATGCCTTATTAATATTTCGTATTGTATTGCTAGGTCTATATCATACTTCTCTTAGAAGTTAATAAATTCAATCTTACAGATTTAATTTTGTTTAGGATATGGTAGTAAGCTTCGGGCATTATAGGTACCTCTTGTTCCATCAGGGGTTGAGACTAAAAAGGCATTCTCACCCACTTGTTTCACAATTTCATAGGGGCTTTCATAAAGATACATAAATTTTCGAAACATATGCTTCCGGAGATTACTCACATGGGGAGTTCTAATTAAAACAAAATCATGGACTTTAAAAGGATGTGGACTGGTTTTGGAATAACGAGTGCGTTTATCACCCATCTTTTTCAGGTAAATTCTGGCCCTTGCTTGGTCATGTTCCACATTAATATTTTCCTCTATTACGGGTAACGGTGTTTTTATTAGTAAAGGTTCAGGTCTACCAAAGTGTAGCCTAATTGGAGACATCCTAGTAGACTCATTAATAGTTATATTTATATAATTAATCACTTGTGGCAACTTATTGACCCACTGTTTGTGATCCCGTTCTATATAAACTCGGAATAACCTGCTTATTTCACACATGATTCTTTCACTTGGATTGGATTGGGGATTTCTAATTGAGCACATGATATGTTGAATATTTTGCTTTTTACCCCACTTTTGCCATGTACCAGAGATGAATGCAGTAGCGTGATCGGTAAGTATTGAAGCTGGTTTTCCTACTAATGGAATTTGAAAAGTTTCCAAGCACTTAATAACATTTTTAGCATCTGTTTTTGGAACCGGGTAAGCAGAGACATATTTGGTAAAAACGTCATACATCACAAGAATAAATTTTTGACGGTTGAAAGGTGGAAGTGGTCCATAAAAGTCCAGTGCCAATAATTCATTGGGCTGACTGGGCAGTATGGGTTGAAGTGTTCCCACATATGATTTATTTTGAAACTTAGTTTTTAAACAAATCTCACATTCCCTAAGTCTACGGGCAATGGATTCAGACATTTTAGGAAAATAAAAATGTTTCTTTATAATAGGTTCAATTTTCTGAAATCCATAGTGTCCATATTGGGAGTGCACATAATCTATGAGTTTATTTACTAAACATAAAGGAATAATCACTCTCCAGGAAGTTTCATCTCCCCTTTTAAATTTCTTCATTAAAATCCTATCTTTAAACCTATATCCCTCTCTAATTCTATCTGCATATTTATTTTTCTGATCTAGTTTAGCTGGATCTGATAAGAAGTTAATTATTCTCTCCAGTCTAGCATCCTGTGTTTGCAGTAATTCTAAATTTGTGTAATCTCTAACTATTTCTTCCTCTAACAAACTGGACATGTTACAAATAATTATATTTTCAGTATTGGGGTTCTGATAATTAACAGAAACAGGATTGCGACTAAGAATATCTGCAATGACATTATCCTGTCCTGAACAATAGATGATTTCATACTGATATTGTTGAAGATAGAGGCTCCATCTAATTAATCTTTCATTATTGAGGTAACTCTTGTTGAGGAACTCCAAACTACGATGATCAGTTAATACTATAATTTTTGATCCTAATAAAATTTGTCTAAGTTTTTGAAATCCCCACACAACAGCTAATGCCTCTTTCTCTGTAGTGGTATAGTTAAGTTCCGCTCCCCTTAAATGTCGGCTTAAGAAATATAAGACTCTAGGTTCTTTATTTTCATTCATTTGGTATAAAATCACCCCTAAACCAAACCCACTACTGTCGGTTTGCAAATAGAACTCTTTATTTAAATCTGGATAGGCTAAAATTACTGTTTTTAAAAAGTTATCTTTAATAATTTGAAATTCCCTTGTATGTTCCTGGGTCCACCTCCACTTTTCACACTTTTTTAATAAAACAGATAAATGCATAGTATCATATGAAAATTTTTTATAAAACCTGTGATAGTAGTTACACAGTCCCAAAAACGATCTTAAGTGCTTTCTGGTCTTAGGGATGGGAAATCTTTGAATGGCGGCAATTTTGTCTGGGTGAGGTTTGACTCCTTCCGCACTAACCAAATGACCAAGAAAAGAGATTTCTCGAGCAGTTAAAATACATTTTTCTAAGTTGATTTTTATATTATTATCTGAACATTCACAAAGAAACATGCTAAGATGCTGTAAATGATCATTTTAATTTTCCGAAGCAATGACAATATCATCGATGTATATAACTAACAAATTTTTCAGTTCTTTTGAAAAGACCATATTCAAGCATCTGATAAGGCCAGCCCCACTATTAATTAAACCAAAGGGCATCCTTTGAAAAATATAAGATTGGCCCTGGTAATGGAATGCCGTATACTTTTGATCATTTTGATGGAGTGGGATTTGCCAATAGCTGGCGGTTAAATCAAATGTGGAGAATATGCTCTTCCCTTTGAACTTCGTCAATAACTCCTGAATAGGTGATGGTATGTCATGCTCTGGGACAGTATGCTGGTTAAGTGTACGTGCATCCAGACAGACTCTTATGGATCCATCTTTCTTTTTAACGACCACTAATGGATTCACATAAGAAGAAGGACTGGGTTTAATTATCTGCCAGTCAATCATTTTGTTAATCTGCTGCTGAACCTCTGCCTGGTATTGGTAGGGAATAGGATAAGTACGCTGCTGGAAAGGCTCATTATCTTTCAAATTGATCCTATGAACATACCCTTTTAATATACCAGGTATTTTGGAAAAAACACCACGATACTGGAACAACAATTGGAAAAATGGTTTATAGTATTCTGTGCCAATAATACATGAACCATCCAACTTAACTTTAATATTTACATCAACTGTTGTTTCCTGTATGGTCATTAATTGATTCATCTGACTATTACAATTGACTATAAGAGGGCAAATCTCCTCTTTACATCCAAAAGTTTCATCTCTGTAATTAATATAACAATTATTTAGAGTCATGAAATCCGAACCAATTATGGCTTCATGAATCAAACCTGGCATGATTAAAAAGACATGCTCAAATTTGCACATATTAATTTCTAGTGTAATAAAAACCTGTTTATTAGATAATTTGGTCTTCTTTCCATTAGCAAGTATTACCCTAATCACCTTAGTTGGTAAAATTGGAATTGATTGGTCAGCTGACTGAATTTTTAAGTATGTTTCTTCAGACAACAAGGAGGCTTGACTGCCTGAATCAATTAAGGTGTTGACAACAATTCCTGAAATGATAATTTTTATCACAGGACAGTTGTATAAAATAGGTGGCTCAGACATTTTTCCTGGTTCCAAATAATCAATGTCCAGGTCTATATTATTAATAATCCACATCATGCTGTTCCCCATATGTTTAAAAATAGGGCCCCGAAGTGAGGAACATTCCTGCGAGGTCCTTTTTAATTTAATGCCCCGCTATTTTTACTACCTTTGTTATTTTTCTTTGGCATCGTTGGGATACCACTAGTAGAAGGTTGATTCTCATTTAGAATCCTTCTCTTCACTGTCGGCCTACTAAGGTGGCTATTTGGTCTACTATAGGGATTCGTCCTATAATATCCCTTTTCTTTACTTAACCTCCTCTTTCCCACATAGGACCTATCTGTGAAATTAATATTGTTTACCATAGGATGGGTGTCCCTATTTATCCTACTCCTATGATCCATATTCCTATCACTGGTTTCTAGAGAATCTAAAATTTCGACTACTTCTTCTATTGTATGTCGGTCAGCAGCAATCAAGACCTGCTCGATATGCCTCGGTAAATTATGGCGAATTATTCGTACAATTTGGGTCTCAGATAAAGGATAGGCTGTCAACGTTTTCAGTTTGACGGCCTGACTCCTGAAAAACTGAGTGTAACTGCCCTTATTTACATGGAACCTTTCCTGAGATATTTGATACCTGAGGTTGTCTTGGCGGTCTTCCCCCCAAAAACTGGCTAGCATAAGATATTTAAAGTCCCCATATGTTTCCGGTTTTATAAATAACGATTGCCACCAATCTTTAGATGCCGCACACAAATGGTTTGTGGCAATGGCAATCTTCTCTACCTCAGACAAATGACATAAGGTGAACAATTCGTCTAAATTTTGGAGATATTCATGTGGATTCTCCAGGTATTCTCCTTTAAAGAATTTTATTTTGAGGAATTTCAAGGCCATGGAGCTATTACTTTCGGGCTCTAACATGACTTTATGTCTGGCCTCAGTCAATGGATTGTACATTGATTCAAGTGGACTAATCATTGTATGTAACTCAGAGATTACGGGTTTATTATGATCATTATTGATTTCCTTAACCTGAGTTTCAGATACATTTTTACTATGAACAACTTTATCCATATTAAGGTCCATAGCTTTCATACGACTTTCTAATCCTAATTTATAATTTTGCCATTCACAGTCTATTCTTGTAGAACTGTCCTTAAGGCCTACATTTAAATGTTGAATTTGTTGCTTTAACTGGTTAATAGTTTCATCTTTCTCTAACTCAAGTTTATCTTCTAGTCTTTGATATACTGTATTCTCACACTGATTCATATATTCCCCTATTTCCTCTTTGAGATCATTATGTAATATTTGTGAATTATTCTTTAATATCTCATTAAAATGTTCTACTTTTCCTAGAACTTGAATTAGCTCACTTTCTATATTTTTATTAATTTCACATTGGGTTACCTCTTGATTTTCTATCTTAGCTATTCTGCTAGTAATCTGGCTCTGACATCCTTCTACTACATTGTCAGGTTCAAGAGTTATATTTTGGACTTCTTCTTTTAAGTTTCTAAACTCACTCCTAGCACTATCTAATTCTCCCTTAATACATTCTATTTTATCCTTAACTTCACTGTTTAATTCTACATATTGACTTCTGAAGTCCTGCTGAATAGCCTCGATCATATTTTTGGCCCTTTCCGACTTTATTTCTATTTCTTTCTTAATTTTTATTTCTAGTTTTTCGGAGGCCAATTTTGACTCTTCTACATGGTTCTTTAACTCTTCCCTTAGGTCTTTGATCTCCTGTACGTGATTGTCTAATTTACTGTCCAAATTTTGCATTTGACTTTTTATTTTACTTTCTAATTCACTATTTGAATTTTTTATTTGACTTTCTATTTTACTTTCTAATTCACTATTTGAATTTTTTATTTGATTTTTTAATTCATCATTTGATTTTTGTACTTGACTTTCTAATTCCCTTTTTAGTTCACTATTTGAATTTTTTATTTGACTTTCTATTTTACTTTCTGAGTTTCGGATCTGTGCAGACAAATTTTGTAATATTGCAAATATTTGGACTTGCTCATCCCCAGGTAGATCTTTATTTACTTTAGCTTTTTTCGGACTAACTTCATCCAAAGATTCTTGTTCCTCTCTTACTTCTACATGAAAATGTGGAGTTTGTGTATCTGGGGATTGGAGCTCTTGGGATTCTCCCAAATCCTCTGAAATATCCTGACTATCTTGGTTTTCACTCATATTTAAAATTTCACTCTTTCTGTTATTTGACAGTACTGAAATTAGTAATGAACTATTAATAATATTGATAAGCAATTATTGACAAGACATCCTGCCTCTATGCCTCTCCTATCAAAAACAATCTACACCAAAAACTATGTTCTGATATTTACTATCTCTAGAGTCCCAACATTAACTACCGAATATTCTTTTCTCATATGCTACTTGGTCCATAGAAATCTCACCAAACCATTATGTAATATGGTATAAGTGCTAATCACACCACCAGACAAGCAGATCATCATAAATGATAAAATCATTACAATATTTTATGGAATTACTTACAGACCATAACATTATAAACTAACAAATTTATTTATTCAGTGGCAAAAGATTATGTCATAAAATAGACATTCATATAATATTTTATGGCTAAAGAAACAATTTATCATTGGCAAACATTTTCAATCAATGAACAATTAATTCATTCACGTGCAAATACTATTTATATTTATTTCAAGAAAATTTTACCAAATTCTTCGTGGCCAGCTATAGCCATCGAAGGCCCCTGTAGTTGGGCGGCCATTTCTAACCTAGTAAAAGGTGCCGACGACTTCCCTTCTATGATTATTATGAAAGAAAATTCGGAAGGCCTAAACGCTTCCTTCTAGGACGGGTAGCAAACCCTATATTTTACCTAATATAGCTCGACGTTAGGTTAGTTATAATAATTCAGCTACAGCGATATGCAGTTCAGACAGAGATAGACTTAAAAAAAAAATTATCATTAATAAAATAAATTTAAAAAGAAAATTTAGAATAAACTAACATTCTTTCTCTATCCAAAACACATTCTCTGAGCTGTAAGTACTTGCACTGTTCGACAATGATGATGATGATTTCATGTCATTGTTAATATTACTGACTAAAATAAAACATTCATTAATTTGCCAATATGATCTCAATATTTTATTATTATACAATCAGAAGTTTCAATCTCTTAAGCCATGCCACGCTTGTAATGTTGATCATAATTGATCAATTCTTACTGTAAGAGCACTTATAATAATGACACTAATCTCAGGGTTCTCTGTTATATTTAAAGAAAAATGCTCGGCAGTATTGTGTTGTCGCATATGACTGACATTCTGGTCGGCTATAGGAAACATTTACCTTATTTAAATTCCATGTGTCTTCATCCACATATCAACTATTATAATGTTTACCGAGATGATAACTATATTCAATAACAACGCATAATTTTGAATAATACAGCCCCTTTTAATCCAGAATCTCAGTCGGAATGATGAAAAGACAAGGGTGCTTTTGTGTCCTTCCATCCTCCATGACAACACAATAATTTAACTAAGATTTATTACTTAGACACTTCACTTAACTGTGTACGAAACAATGTGCAACCAAAACCTACTAGTTTGGGAATAAAGTGATTTTACACACACATAAAATAAAATGTCTTGGTCTGAAGTTTCCAATTCCACAAATAATTTTTTTATTAAATTAAAATATACTGAAATATTCTGATCTGCTTACGATCGTCTATCTGGTGTATTGAATTTAAGATTTCATAAATGATTTTGGACTCAAGAACGTATTGCAAGTATTATGCAAATACACTTTTATTTAGCACACAAGAAAAATGACTCAAAACAACTTGTAACAAGACTATAATTTATTATTAAATTTTAACAAGATTATAATTTATTATTACAGTTTAACAAAACTATCCTTTATGATTAACATAATAAACAAACATATACAATTTATTCGATCCCATATGGATAAAACAAAATATAACTAACATTAATTCGTCTATACTTTTAGACTTGGATTCAAACTACTTCTTCATCTTCTTTTTACATTTATGCAAATTGAATATAACAAAATAAATATTATTATCGATACATTAACTCATCCGTTTAGTGTATCTTATATGAACGGCTGCTTAACTTTATTAACTAACTATTTGTTTTAAAATAAAAATAATCTGATTCTAGGCAATGCGTACAAACGATTTTTATAATCATATCTTTAATTAAATGATAGTTTTTATTTAGATAACTTATTATAATTTATGGGTTATTTATCAGAAGTTACACTTATTATTTTTAATATTTACCTTAATAATAACTGAAGTTGTTATACACATTGTATTCCTCAGTATAAGTTATATTGTGAGTGCTACTTAATCATTAACCCGAATTAAACCTAGTATTTGAATCCTCCATTGGCAAATAAAATTTTTAAATCATGCAATTTTAAACTTACTCTCTCCATTGACTTACGTGTGAATTACCAGCACTATTCCGCCGCACAATCCAGACATTGATCATATATACTAGCACGCTATTTATACTAAATGGATCGTGAGGAATTAACCCCCAATATACCCGTTATCTTGCCATAACTTTCTAAACAAAACACAATATTCAACACCTTCCATGGTGGAATTATCTCTATTTTCTCATGAGGAATACGGAATAACACTGAAGGTCTGTAGAGTTAACTACTACATTAAAATAGTTTGGTGGGTCCTTACCTCGTACTTGGGCATAATAGGAACACACCAATATAATCCTCTCCTGGGATTTTAACGAATGAAATACACTAAATACGATATAAATTACTGATCGTCCTAACTCTGAGAAGCGATCACTTGGGTTATAAATATACCCAAATATTAGATTTATCTATTCCCTCATGGAAAATAAAGCTTTTGGGGAGATCATTTTCCATCCCACAAAATAAAGACATTACAATTATTACTTATGCGAATCTTAAGCATATACCAATGCTATATCGGGGCAAGACAAGCAAATACACTAATTACACTAAATTTATGTTCCGGGGTATACTTAGATCAACGTCTGAAATCAATGGATATCACAGCATTAACAATAATAATTTTTACCTTTGCCAAAAAAACATTCAACAAGTAATTGGTAGTATAGTATCTTGAACTAAATTAAGTGAATGCGTTAATAAAGAATAATTGGGAATAAGTTCCGCAATTAACATAGTATAAATTTGTTTCAAACTTTAAATAAGTAATATCCTGTATAGCACTTCTCTTTAATTACTTCTGATAATTTTAACTAGATATTTTACCTATTAAGTATCTAAATTTTTCTACTTTTATGCATCTAACATATAAATTTATACCCATAATTGCATATCATAAGTAAACACATTTTATAAAAAAAAAATTTCCATGTCAAATATAAATTTAACCTAGAATAATTACAGGAAAACATACCTTTATGATTACAAGGTCATTTAAATACTACTTGACTATACAGCCTTTAACCTGTTGATAAAAAAAAAATACACATAATTTTACAAATTAAAAAAAAATCATTACTTAACAAGTGCTTATTATCTCACTAGAAAAATGTTTTTCCGTTGGGCAATTTATCTAGATGAAGAACTTGATCCATTCGTAGTTCACGAAGCAAATTTAAAATAAGAAACACATTTTATTATTTCATTTATATAAAAGTTGCCTCCATTCTGGTGCAATTAATAAATTAGGCAAAGAAAACATAGCAGCGTTGGATGTTAACTCTTCCTTGAATTAACTGATATAATTTTGGGATCCAAGAAAACAATACATTTTTTTTAACATGACGAATATTTGACGATAGACGATCACATATACAATTCTTTTCTTTTTACTATTGGCGATACGTATCATTTTTAGCTAGCTGGCTTAGGAATAAAACTAATGCGCGAATTTTCTAAAATACTATTATTATAACGACTGCAGCTGACTTACGTGGATATGAAGTTTTAACGACTCCAATTGATGTATAATATAACATATTATATTATGGTTATAATTAAATCAATAATGTTTGTAGTTTTTATTCCTACTCTAGGAATTGTAATTTTTCTTTAATAAGGAATTTTCCGTAAAATGCACACATACAAATTTTCTGATATTTGCCTTGAGAAAATTTATATTTTCTTTTTAAAAAATATACAGGTGCATAAGTAAATATCATTGATCATTAATATTATTTTTAGATAATTTTCAGTGAATAAAACATATTTTAAAGTGGAGAACTTACATTATTTTCAAACGCAGACAATTTCTTTTAGAAAGAGCGCGAAATGTTTCTCGTTAACTTTCTTTGGCTTTTATAATATTTCTTTTAATTATAATTTTTCTTTTATACCATGAAAAGATTATTAAATAAGGTAAAGTTAACAAATAATTGTTTATTTTCCTGGAAATTACTTATATTGCTTAAGTTAAATATAATGACACTTTCCGTGATTGCTGTAGTTAATACGGTCATTTTGAACTTTAGCATAAGATAGTACAATTTTACGTATAAAAAGCTTTAAAATAAGTAGATGGCAACAGAAACAGAATATCTTATCAAATAGGATTAGCCACGCATGATATTATTAAAAATTTACTGGACTTATATTTATTTCTGCAATAAAAAATAATAAAAAATTTGTTACCGAATTTCAGTACTGCTTCCTCCATGTAAAACTAAAGTCAGACTAAACTTTCTTCAAATTTTGGTGGTCTTGTTTTAGCGACCTCTTACAGAAAAATAATCATTTAATTATACATAAACAAAAGAAAAGAAAAACCCATTACAATCATATAGTTTTCCGTATGATTTAAATGAATTACAAAGTAATTTGACAAATAATGAAAAATAATAAATATACTCAATTAATAATTAGTGATGTATATTTCTTTTAAATATGATTTTCTACAAAAATAAATTATCAGAAGTTATTGTGCTGTATTGATAAGATACTCATCTACTCATCCCCCTCCCATCCAAATCAATTACTGTTTATGATATGTGCTTTTATACTATATTAAATTGCTCTTATTGTTAATATTTTAATTAAATTATTCATGCTCTTCTTCAAAATGAAATTTGGATTACCAAATTTTTTAGTTATTTGCTTAAAACACAATAAAATGAGTAAATAGCATATTTTATTAATCACTTAATATTATTATTATTTTACTTTTTTATTTCCTAGAAAAGATAGCATTGTTTTCCTGTGGAAATAATGCTAAATAAACCAAGTGTCAATAACACTAGGTTACAATTATTCCACCGTTATGAAAACAAAAATAAAATAATATATGCCTTATTAATATTTCTTATTGTATTGCGAGGTCTATATCATACTTCTCTTAGAAGTTAATAAATTCAATCTTACAGATTTAATTTTGTTTAGGATATGGTAGTAAGCTTCGGGCATTATAGGTACCTCTTGTTCCATCAGGGGTTGAGACTAAAAAGGCATTCTCACCCACTTGTTTCACAATTTCATAGGGGCCTTCATAAAGATACATAAATTTTCGAAACATATGCTTCCGGAGATTACTCACATGGGGAGTTCTAATTAAAGCAAAATCATGGACTTTAAAAGGATGTGGACTGGTTTTGGAATAACGAGTGCGTTTATCACCCATCTTTTTCAGGTAAATTCTGGCCCTTGCTTGGTCATGTTCCACATTAATATTTTCCTCTATTATGGGTAACGGTGTTTTTATTAGTAAAGGTTCAGGTCTACCAAAGTGTAGCCTAATTGGAGACATCCTAGTAGACTCATTAATAGTTATATTTATATAATTAATCACTTGTGGCAACTTATTGACCCACTGTTTGTGATCCTGTTCTATATAAACTCGGAATAACCTGCTTATTTCACGCATGATTCTTTCACTTGGATTGGATTGGGGATTTCTAATTGAGCACATGATATGTTGAATATTTTGCTTTTTATCCCACTTTTTCCATGTACCAGAGATGAATGCAGTAGCGTGATCGGTAAGTATTGAAGCTGGTTTTTCTACTAATGGAATTTGAAAAGTTTCCAAGCACTTAATAACATTTTTAGCATCTGTTTTTGGAACCGGGTAAGCAGAGACATATTTGGTAAAAACGTCATACATCACAAGAATAAATTTTTGACGGTTGAAAGGTGGAAGTGGTCCATAAAAGTCCAGTGCCAATAATTCATTGGTCTGACTGGGCAGTATGGGTTGAAGTGTTCCCACATATGATTTATTTTGAAACTTAGTTTTTAAACAAATCTCACATTCCCTAAGTCTACGGGCAATGGATTCAGACATTTTAGGAAAATAAAAATGTTTCTTTATAATAGGTTCAATTTTCTGAAATCCATAGTGTCCATATTGGGAGTGCACATAATCTATGAGTTTATTTACTAAACATAAAGGAATAATCACTCTCCAGGAAGTTTCATCTCCCCTTTTAAATTTCTTCATTAAAATCCTATCTTTAAACCTATACCCCTCTCTAATTCTATCTGCATATTTATTTTTCTGATCTAGTTTAGCTGGATCTGATAAGAAGTTAATTATTCTCTCCAGTCTAGCATCCTGTGTTTGCAGTAATTCTAAATTTGTGTAATCTCTAACTATTTCTTCCTCTAACAAACTGGACATGTTACAAATAATTATATTTTCAGTATTGGGGTTCTGATAATTAACAGAAACAGGATTGCGACTAAGAATATCTGCAATGACATTATCCTGTCCTGAACAATAGATGATTTCATACTGATATTGTTGAAGATAGAGGCTCCATCTAATTAATCTTTCATTATTGAGGTAACTCTTGTTGAGGAACTCCAAACTACGATGATCAGTTAATACTATAATTTTTGATCCTAATAAAATTTGTCTAAGTTTTTGAAATCCCCACACAACAGCTAATGCCTCTTTCTCTGTAGTGGTATAGTTAAGTTCCGCTCCCCTTAAATGTCGGCTTAAGAAATATAAGACTCTAGGTTCTTTATTTTCATTCATTTGGTATAAAATCACCCCTAAACCAAACCCACTACTGTCAGTTTGCAAATAGAACTCTTTATTTAAATCTGGATAGGCTAAAATTACTGTTTTTAAAAAGTTATCTTTAATAATTTGAAATTCCCTTGTATGTTCCTGGGTCCACCTCCACTTTTCACACTTTTTTAATAAAATAGATAAATGCATAGTATCATATGAAATTTTTTTATAAAACCTGTGATAGTAGTTACACAGTCCCAAAAACGATCTTAAGTGCTTTCTGGTCTTAGGGATGGGAAATCTTTGAATGGCGGCAATTTTGTCTGGGTGAGGTTTGACTCCTTCCGCACTAACCAAATGACCAAGAAAAGAGATTTCTCGACCAATTAAAATAAAAGTTGATTTTTATATTATTATCTGAACATTCACAAAGAAACATGCTAAGATGCTGTAAATGATCATTTTAATTTTCCGAAGCAATGACAATATCATCGATGTATATAACTAACAAATTTGTCAGTTCTTTTGAAAAGACCATATTCAAGCATCTGATAAGGCCAGCCCCACTATTAATTAAACCAAAGGGCATCCTTTGAAAAATATAAGATTGGCCCTGGTAATGGAATGCCGTATACTTTTGATCATTTTGATGGAGTGGGATTTGCCAATAGCTGGCGGTTAAATCAAATGTGGAGAATATGCTCTTCCCTTTGAACTTCATCAATAACTCCTGAATAGGTGATGGTATGTCATGCTCTGGGACAGTATGCTGGTTAAGTGTACGTGCATCCAGACAGACTCTTATGGATCCATCTTTCTTTTTAACGACCACTAATGGATTCACATAAGAAGAAGGACTGGGTTTAATAATCTGCCAGTCAATCATTTTGTTAATCTGCTGCTGAACATCTGCCTGGTATTGGTAGGGAATAGGATAAGTACGCTGCTGGAAAGGCTCATTATCTTTCAAATTGATTCTATGAACATACCCTTTTAATATACCAGGTATTTTGGAAAAAACACCACGATACTGGAACAACAATTGGAAAAATGGTTTATAGTATTCTGTGCCAATAATACATGAACCATCCAACTTAACTTTAATATTTACATCAACTGTTGTTTCCTGTATGGTCATTAATTGATTCATCTGACTATTACAATTGACTATAAGAGGGCAAATCTCTTTACATCCAAAAGTTTCATCTCTGTAATTAATATAACAATTATTTAGAGTCATGAAATCCGAACCAATTATGGCTTCATGAATCAAACCTGGCATGATTAAAAAGACATGCTCAAATTTGCACAAATTAATTTCGAATGTAATAAAACCCTGTTTATTAGATAATTTGGTCTTCTTTCCATTAGCAAGTATTACCCTAATCACCTTAGTTGGTAAAATTGGAATTGATTGGTCAGCTGACTGAATTTTTAAGTATGTTTCTTCAGACAACAAGGAGGCTTGACTGCCTGAATCAATTAAAGTGTTGACAACAATTCCTGAAATGATAATTTTTATCATAGGACAGTTGTATAAAATAGGTGGCTCAGACATTTTTCCTGGTTCCAAATAATCAATGTCCAGGTCTATATTATTAATAATCCACATCATGCTGTTCCCCATATGTTTAAAAATAGGGCCCCGAAGTGAGGAACATTCCTGCGAGGTCCTTTTTAATTTAATGCCCCGCTATTTTTACTACCTTTGTTATTTTTCTTTGGCATCGTTGGGATACCACTAGTAGAAGGTTGATTCTCATTTAGAATCCTTCTCTTCACTGTCGGCCTACTAAGGTGGCTATTTGGCCTACTATAGGGATTCATCCTATAATATCCCTTTTCTTTACTTAACCTCCTCTTTCCCACATAGGACCTATCTGTGAAATTAATATTGTTTACCATAGGATGGGTGTCCCTATTTATCCTACTCCTATGATCCATATTCCTATCACTGGTTTCTAGAGAATCTAAAATTTCGACTACTTCTTCTATTGTATGTCGATCAGCAGCAATCAAGACCTGCTCGATATGCCTCGGTAAATTATGGCAAATTATTCATACAATTTGGGTCTCAGATAAAGGATAGGCTGTCAACGTTTTCAGTTTGACGGCCTGACTCCTGAAAAACTGAGTGTAACTGCCCTTATTTACATGGAACCTTTCCTGAGATATTTGATACCTGAGGTTGTCTTGGCGGTCTTCCCCCCAAAAACTGGCTAGCATAAGATACTTAAAGTCCCCATATGTTTCCGGTTTTATAAATAACGATTGCCACCAATCTTTAGATGCCGCACACAAATGGTTTGTGGCAATGGCAATCTTCTCTACCTCAGACAAATGACATAAGGTGAACAATTCGTCTAAATTTTGGAGATATTCATGTGGATTCTCCAGGTATTCTCCTTTAAAGAATTTTATTTTGAGGAATTTCAAGGCCATGGAGCTATTACTTTCGGGCTCTAACATGACTTTATGTCTGGCCTCAGTCAATGGATTGTACATTGATTCAAGTGGACTAATCATTGTATGTAACTCAGAGATTACGGGTTTATTATGATCATTATTGATTTCCTTAACCTGAGTTTCAGATACATTTTTACTATGAACAACTTTATCCATATTAAGGTCCATAGCTTTCATACGACTTTCTAATCCTAATTTATAATTTTGCCATTCACAGTCTATTCTTGTAGAACTGTCCTTAAGGCCTACATTTAAATGTTGAATTTGTTGCTTTAACTGGTTAATAGTTTCATCTTTCTCTAACTCAAGTTTATCTTCTAGTCTTTGATATACTGTATTCTCACACTGATTCATATATTCCCCTATTTCCTCTTTGAGATCATTATGTAATATTTGTGAATTATTCTTTAATATCTCATTAAAATGTTCTACTTTTCCTAGAACTTGAATTAGCTCACTTTCTATATTTTTATTAATTTCACATTGGGTTACCTCTTGATTTTCTAACTTAGCTATTCTGCTAGTAATCTGGCTCTGACATCCTTCTACTATATTGTCAGGTTCAAGAGTTATATTTTGGACTTCTTCTTTTAAGTTTCTAAACTCACTCCTAGCACTATCTAATTCTCCCTTCATACATTCTATTTTATCCTTAACTTCACTGTTTAATTCTACATATTGAATTCTGAAGTCCTGCTGAATAGCCTCGATCATATTTTTGGCCCTTTCCGACTTTATTTCTATTTCTTTCTTAATTTTTATTTCTAGTTTTTCGGAGGCCAATTTTGACTCTTCTACATGGTTCTTTAACTCTTCCCTTAGGTCTTTGATTTCCTGTACGTGATTTTCTAATTTACTGTCCAAATTTTGCATTTGACTTTTTATTTTACTTTCTAATTCACTATTGGAATTTTTTATTTGACTTTCTATTTTACTTTCTAATTCACTATTTGAATTTTTTATTTGACTTTTTAATTCATCATTTGATTTTTGTACTTGACTTTCTACTTCCCTTTTTAGTTCACTATTTGAATTTTTTATTTGACTTTCTATTTTATTTTCTGAGTTTCAGATCTGTGCAGACAAATTTTGTAATATTGCAAATATTTGGACTTGCTCATCCCCAGGTAGATCTTTATTTACTTTAACTTTTTTCAGACTAACTTCATCTAAAGATTCTTGTTCCTCTCTTACTTCTACATGAAAATGTGCAGTTTGTGTATCTGGGGATTGGAGCTCTTGGGATTCTCCCAAATCCTCTGAAATATCCTGACTATCTTGGTTTTCACTCATATTTTAAATTTCACTCTTTCTGTTATTTGACAGTACTGAAATTAGTAATGAACTATTAATAATATTGATAAGCAATTATTGACAAGACATCCTGCCTCTATGCCTCTCCTATCAAAAACAATCTACACCAAAAACTATGTTCTGATATTTACTATCTCTAGAGTCCCAACATTAACTATCGAATATTCTTTTCTCATATGCTACTTGGTCCATAGAAATCTCACCAAACCATTATGTAATATGGTATAAGTGCTAATCACACCACCAGACAAGCAGATCATCATAAATGATAAAATCATTACAATATTTTACGGAATTACTTACAGACCATAACATTATAAACTAACAAATTTATTTATTCAGTGGCAAAAGATTATGTCATAAAATAGACATTCATATAATATTTTATGGCTAAAGAAACAATTTATCATTGGCAAACATTTTCAATCAATGAACAATTAATTCATTCACGTGCAAATACTATTTATATTTATTTCAAGAAAATTTTACCAAATTCTTCGTGGCCAGCTATAGCCATCGAAGGCCCCTGTAGTTGGGCGGCCATTTCTAACCTAGTAAAAGGTGCCGACGACTTCCCTTCTATGATTATTATGAAAGAAAATTCGGAAGGCCTAAACGCTTCCTTCTAGGACGGGTAGCAAACCCTATATTTTACCTAATATAGCTCGACGTTAGGTTAGTTATAATAATTCAGCTACAGCGATATGCAGTTCAGACAGAGATAAACTTAAAAAAAAAATTATCATTAATAAAATAAATTTAAAAAGAAAATTTAGAATAAACTAACATTCTTTCTCTATCCAAAACACATTCTCTGAGCTGTAAGTACTTGCACTGTTCGACAATGATGATGATGATTTCATGTCATTGTTAATATTACTGACTAAAATAAAACATTCATTAATTTGCCAATATGATCTCAATATTTTATTATTATACAATCAGAAGTTTCAATCTCTTAAGCCATGCCACGCTTGTAATGTTGATCATAATTGATCAATTCTTACTGTAAGAGCACTTATAATAATGACACTAATCTCAGGGTTCTCTGTTATATTTAAAGAAAAATGCTCGGCAGTATTGTGTTGTCGCATATGACTGACATTCTGGTCGGCTATAGGAAACATTTACCTTATTTAAATTCCATGTGTCTTCATCCACATATCAACTATTATAATGTTTAACGAGATGATAACTATATTCAATAACAACGCATAATTTTGAATAATACAGCCCCTTTTAATCCAGAATCTCAGTCGGAATGATGAAAAGACAAGGGTGCTTTTGTGTCCTTCCATCCTCCATGACAACACAATAATTTAACTAAGATTTATTACTTAGACACTTCACTTAACTGTGTACGAAACAATGTGCAACCAAAACCTACTAGTTTGGGAATAAAGTGATTTTACACACACATAAAATAAAATGTCTTGGTCTGAAGTTTCCAATTCCACAAATAATTTTTTTATTAAATTAAAATATACTGAAATATTCTGATCTGCTTACGATCGTCTATCTGGTGTATTGAATTTAAGATTTCATAAATGATTTTGGACTCAAGAACGTATTGCAAGTATTATGCAAATACACTTTTATTTAGCACACAAGAAAAATGACTCAAAACAACTTGTAACAAGACTATAATTTATTATTAAATTTTAACAAGATTATAATTTATTATTACAGTTTAACAAAACTATCCTTTATGATTAACATAATAAACAAACATATACAATTTATTCGATCCCATATGGATAAAACAAAATATAACTAACATTAATTCGTCTATACTTTTAGACTTGGATTCAAACTACTTCTTCATCTTCTTTTTACATTTATGCAAATTGAATATAACAAAATAAATATTATTATCGATACATTAACTCATCCGTTTAGTGTATCTTATATGAACGGCTGCTTAACTTTATTAACTAACTATTTGTTTTAAAATAAAAATAATCTGATTCTAGGCAATGCGTACAAACGATTTTTATAATCATATCTTTAATTAAATGATAGTTTTTATTTAGATAACTTATTATAATTTATGGGTTATTTATCAGAAGTTACACTTATTATTTTTAATATTTACCTTAATAATAACTGAAGTTGTTATACACATTGTATTCCTCAGTATAAGTTATATTGTGAGTGCTACTTAATCATTAACCCGAATTAAACCTAGTATTTGAATCCTCCATTGGCAAATAAAATTTTTAAATCACGCAATTTTAAACTTACTCTCTCCATTGACTTACGTGTGAATTACCAGCACTATTCCGCCGCACAATCCAGACATTGATCATATATACTAGCACGCTATTTATACTAAATGGATCGTGAGGAATTAACCCCCAATATACCCGTTATCTTGCCATAACTTTCTAAACAAAACACAATATTCAACACCTTCCGTGGTGGAATTATCTCTATTTTCTCATGAGGAATACAGAATAACACTGAAGGTCTGTAGAGTTAACTACTACATTAAAATAGTTTGGTGGGTCCTTACCTCGTACTTGGGCATAATAGGAACACACCAATATAATCCTCTCCTGGGATTTTAACGAATGAAATACACTAAATACGATATAAATTACTGATCGTCCTAACTCTGAGAAGCGATCACTTGGGTTATAAATATACCCAAATATTAGATTTATCTATTCCCTCATGGAAAATAAAGCTTTTGGGGAGATCATTTTCCATCCCACAAAATAAAGACATTACAATTATTACTTATGCGAATCTTAAGCATATACCAATGCTATATCGGGGCAAGACAAGCAAATACACTAATTACACTAAATTTATGTTCCGGGGTATACTTAGATCAACGTCTGAAATCAATGGATATCACAGAATTAACCATAATAATTTTCACCTTTGCCAAAAAAACATTCAACAAGTAATTGGTAGTATAGTATCTTGAACTAAATTAAGTGAATGCGTTAATAAAGAATAATTGGGAATAAGTTCCGCAATTAACATAGTATAAATTTGTTTCAAACTTTAAATAAGTAATATCCTGTATAGCACTTCTCTTTAATTACTTCTGATAATTTTAACTAGATATTTTACCTATTAAGTATCTAAATTTTTCTACTTTTATGCATCTAACATATAAATTTATACCCATAATTGCATATCATAAGTAAACACATTTTATAAAAAAAAAAATTTCCATGTCAAATATAAATTTAACCTAGAATAATTACAGGAAAACATACCTTTATGATTACAAGGTCATTTAAATACTACTTGACTATACAGCCTTTAACCTGTTGATAAAAAAAAAATACACATAATTTTACAAATTAAAAAAAAATCATTACTTAACAAGTGCTTATTATCTCACTAGAAAAATGTTTTTCCGTTGGGCAATTTATCTAGATGAAGAACTTGATCCATTCGTAGTTCACGAAGCAAATTTAAAATAAGAAACACATTTTATTTCATTTATATAAAAGTTGCCTCCATTCTGGTGCAATTAATAAATTAGGCAAAGAAAACATAGCAGCGTTGGATGTTAACTCTTCCTTGAATTAACTGATATAATTTTGGGATCCAAGAAAACAATACATTTTTTTTAACATGACGAATATTTGACGATAGACGATCACATATACAATTCTTTTCTTTTTACTATTGGCGATACGTATCATTTTTAGCTAGCTGGCTTAGGAATAAAACTAATGCGCGAATTTTCTAAAATACTATTATTATAACGACTGCAGCTGACTTACGTGGATATGAAGTTTTAACGACTCCAATTGATGTATAATATAACATATTATATTATGGTTATAATTAAGTCAATAATGTTTGTAGTTTTTATTCCTACTCTAGGAATTGTAATTTTTCTTTAATAAGGAATTTTCCGTAAAATGCACACATACAAATTTTCTGATATTTGCCTTGAGAAAATTTATATTTTCTTTTTAAAAAATATACAGGTGCATAAGTAAATATCATTGATCATTAATATTATTTTTAGATAATTTTCAGTGAATAAAACATATTTTAAAGTGGGGAACTTACATTATTTTCAAACGCAGACAATTTCTTTTAGAAAGAGCGCGAAATGTTTCTCGTTAACTTTCTTTGGCTTTTATAATATTTCTTTTAATTATAATTTTTCTTTTATACCATGAAAAGATTATTAAATAAGGTAAAGTTAACAAATAATTGTTTATTTCCTGGAAATTACTTATATTGCTTAAGTTAAATATAATGACACTTTCCGTGATTGCTGTAGTTAATACGGTCATTTTGAACTTTAGCATAAGATAGTACAATTTTGCGTATAAAAAGCTTTAAAATAGGTAGATGGCAACAGAAACAGAATATCTTATCAAATAGGATTAGCCACGCATGATATTATTAAAAATTTACTGGACTTATATTTATTTCTGCAATAAAAAATAATAAAAAATTTGTTACCGAATTTCAGTACTGCTTCCTCCTTGTAAAACTAAAGTCAGACTAAACTTTCTTCAAATTTTGGCGGTCTTGTTTTAGCAACCTCTTACAGAAAAATAATCATTTAATTATACATAAACAAAAGAAAAGAAAAACCCATTACAATCATATAGTTTTCCGTATGATTTAAATGAATTACAAAGTAATTTGACAAATAATGAAAAATAATAAATATACTCAATTAATAATTAGTGATGTATATTTCTTTTAAATATGATTTTCTACAAAAATAAATTATCAGAAGTTATTGTGCTGTATTGATAAGATACTCATCTACTCATCCCCCTCCCATCCAAATCAATTACTGTTTATGATATGTGCTTTTATACTATATTAAATTGCTCTTATTGTTAATATTTTAATTAAATTATTCATGCTCTTCTTCAAAATGAAATTTGGATTACCAAATTTTTTAGTTATTT
This sequence comes from Epiperipatus broadwayi, assembly GCA_028023455.1. Lineage (NCBI taxonomy): Eukaryota > Metazoa > Onychophora > Udeonychophora > Euonychophora > Peripatidae > Epiperipatus > Epiperipatus broadwayi. The sequence goes on along the minus strand of JAQFVV010012404.1, from coordinate 15,351,851 downwards.
GCTTAAAACACAATAAAGTGAGTAAATAGCATATTTTATTAATCACTTAATATTATTATTATTTTACTTTTTTATTTCCTAGAAAAGGATAGCATTGTTTTCCTGTGGAAATAATGCTAAATAAACCAAGTGTCAATAACACTAGGTTACAATATATATATATATTTATTATATATTATATATATATATATATATATATATTATATATATATATATATATATATATATAATCTTATAATCAAATATTTATAAATACAGTAATTAGAAATATGTAAAGTAATAACTTTAAAATTTTTAATCCATTTAGGAGCACTTTCAACTGTCTTCGTAGTCTTTGTCAATTAACACCTTGAAAGGCTAACTTTCCCACAATTCCATGATCTTAACATTTTCTGCCTGTCTGTTAATTAAGTCTTGTTTGTATTTGTATATTAGCATAGCTTCCTTTATTTTCCTTTTGTTATTTTTTCCAATTTGCAATATTTGTACATTATTATAATTGAAGTTAAAACCATCAATACATGAATTATTATGGTCATAAAAAATGGATGCTATGATTAAAAAGGGTTTAGAAAATGAAACAAAATTACAAAGTAAATAATAATAACTGTTTTTACGACCATAATAATTCATGTATTTATGGTTTTAACTTCAATTATAATAACATAAAAATATTGCAAATTGAAAAAAATAACAACAAAAGAAAAATAAAGGAAGCTATGCTAATATACAAATACAAACAAGACTTAATTAATAGACAGGCAGCAAATGTTAAGAGCATGAAATTGTGTGAAGATTAGCCTTTCAAAGTGTTAGTTGACAAAGACTATGAGAATAATTGAAAGAGTTCCTAAGTGAATAAAAAATTTTAAAGGTATTACAATTACATATTTCTAATTATTGTATTTATAAATATTCAATTATAAGATTACATATATTGATTTGAAGAAATACAGACATCGAATTTTATATATATATATATCACTAGATATCGAATTTTATATATATATATATCACTAGATATTTCTGTTATAAGTTAATATATATATATAGCCCTTATGTATATATCCTATCTAATATGTACATAATAATATTGTGTGTACATAAGTGATTAAAAATATGAAATATTCTTTTAAGTGAAAAGTGTTTGACATTTTTGCTTTTGATTGAAAATAAAAAAAAAAAGTTTACCAAAATATTATATTTACATGAACTTCACTAAATACATATAATTTTACTTTAAATCAATTTCACACATATCATTAAATTTTTTGCAGTAAGATAATATGTATACTCTTTATGTATATATTATATTTTGTATGTGTACAAATTATACAAGTAAAATAAATCAGTAAGTTACTTTTCTGTTGAAAATTGTTTGACATTTTGTCTTTTTATTTGAAAAAAAAAATTTATAAAAAAAAAGCTTAACAAAACAATATTGTAAACTAACTATATTATTATTTAAAGGAAGCTTTATAATTGAAACCAAGAAAATTGTAAGCATTACTTAAAACATTGAAGTTCTAAGATTAAAATATTCAAAATTAACCCCACCCTATTCTTGCATATCTAAAAAACTAAGTCACCTATCTAAAATATTATTGTATTTTATCATGGTTAGTTGAAATTTTTAAAAAATGTACAAAATTTCAACAAATTAATATTGAATTTAAATCTAGTAAACCTCAATTTTAAAATGTTATTGTAATTTTAAATTAAAAGCAAAAAAAATCTCTACACATTCCTCTCACACTCTTACTTAAAACATATCAAAATCTTTAGAAAAGTTTTTAACTTTTATATCAAAACTAGGTGGTGTACTGAAAAGATTAATGCTCCATATGGATTTGCCTAGTATTTGTTTTATGTGCCAAGTTTGAAGTAATTCTACTGAATTTAACTTATTAAACCTCAATTTTAAAATTTCATTCTAACTTAAAAGTGATTCAAAAATTTACAAACAAATATATTAAAAGATTTTCCAACTTAAATAAAAGCATTTAATAATGATAATAAATAATTCATTAAAAAGTTCATGTGGTGTTTAAACACTGGATATGATCCATTGAATTCCAATCCAGAAGCCTTTATATCTTGGTTCTGCATTAAATTATAAAGAAATTTACTTCCACTTATACAAAAGTGTTTCAGATAAAATCTTTTAATCTTTTCACATTGGTATATATATAAAAAAACTAAACTGTATTTTAACTATTCTACAAATATCACTGATTACAGAAAAAAAGAGAATTCTTTCAGTAAAAAGGAAATAGACATTATTGTAAATAAAAAGACATTAAAAAAACAATTGTCATACTGGAAAAAATAGTTTTAAATTCTCTAGTTCAGAATAAGGTCAGTCCATTATCTTTTTGTAGGAATTAAAGTTAAATTAATAGATTCTTGATATATATTCAGTTTGCAATTATTGGTAACATTAGTTTTTATTATTGTTTTTTTCTTATTTAATACTCCAACTCAGAATAGCTGAACATATATTTGCCTCATAATGTTGTATGACTAGCTTAAACCAAGCTTGTCTAAAAATAGCTCAGCTATTTCAAAAATTTTTATGATAATCCATACTTAAAACCTAAATCAAGAACATAATAGATTAACAAACTAGTCATTAAGTAGTAACTCATTTAACACATTCTTGATGAAAATAAAGTTAATATAATTAATTCTTAAATTGAGCATCATAATTTAGCAAAAATATCATAATAAATAAACAGTAATAGTTTATATATAATTTCAATGACAAATATTAAGACAGATTTGTTTACTATTAGATAACTATCAATGCTTGATTTGTATTATTATTGCAAATAATTATAAAAAATGACATTGTGAACATGGATTTGACAATCATTACATTTAAGCAGCAATCAAATTAAAAGTGTGCTATTATTTTGAAAATTACATCTAAAATTGATAAATTGTTCATTAAAAAGCAATCTCATGTATCAAATTAATGTTTTTAAGAATTAAATAATATTTTGTTTATTATCATTGAATTAATAATTATTATATATCATATTAAAATAAGATTTTTAGGTCAAAACATAACTAGATCCAAACACTATCTCAGGGTTTTATAATGTTTCTTTCAACCACAAGTTATTGTGTAAACTGCTGTTATAAAACTAATCATTGGAAAAAATAACTTTTACTAGGAAAGTAATTAAAAATAAAAATAATTGATTTGAATACCATTTCTAAATTATTCTCAAAATATTGATGGAAGAGAATCTATAATGGATTTATTAAAACTAAATTTTATTATCATATATATATAATATTCCTTTGAATTCTAAATAGACTTGAATTGTTTATAGCCAATTACGCAATGTAATCATCCAACTTTGGTCAATAATGAAATATCTAACTGTTCTTAATTAGAAGATGAAATAATAATTCAAAGTTGTTAAAGTACTATAACTACTCTGCAATTGGTAATCCTGGTGAATAATAAATTTTTCTTTCATCGTTTTTCTGGAGAGTTTGTTATAGAGAACTTCACTTTGCAATAATCTATTTAAAAGTTAATAACAGTAGCAAACTCTCCACACAGTATTGTCACCAAGTGCAAGCCCTTGTAATCAAGGAATACAAGAAGGTTTGTGCATAAAATGCTTATCTAGTGTCTACTCATGCAATATCCCAGGACTAGTTTTTAGTTTGCATTTTTCATCAGTGAGTAGCCCTGGATTTGAGGGCACTACATCTAGATCTTAGGACTTAATGCAAGCCTCCAGCATCCACCATTTGGTTAGCTATAAAGCTAGGAGTCCAAAATGAAAACATAATAATGTTTTCAACCCAAGATCATTTGTTTGTATAGAGATTAAATACGAATTTTATGCAGAAATCTTCCTGCATGCATTGGTTATGAAGGCTTGCACTTGGTGGTACTATGGTAAGAAGAGTTTGCTATTGTTATTAACAGCCTGTGTAAGCATATGAAATAGTGAGCATGTGACTATTTAAAAGTTGTTTTATTTTATAATAATTAGTTGCCCACAGTCATGTGACATTCAAGCACAAATATCAGATTGTTAATAGTTCTAAATCAATTTATCAAACAAAATTTGTTTTTTTTTCTCAATCAGCTTGCAACTGAACTACTACTACTGCTATTTTATCAAACTGTATAAAAAGTGAATATGTATAAAATTGTCTTCCATATGACTGAAAATACATATACAGTTTACATAATGAATGGTTTTTCAATGTGCACCATACACTGATCTTTTCTATATTCTATGAAATACTAGAAGTATCCTTAAATAATTTCATTCCAATGTTATTGATACAGAAAGTTATCTTTTTTATACTATTTATTTTTAAAAAAACTAAATTGTCCACAATATTAGAATCAATGATTCAATCCCTAAATACATGATTAGAATGAAGTTAAAACATAGATTTGATACATTTTTTACAGTTAGAGCATCAATAAAAGATTGCCTAAAAGATCAAGTTAGAACCTATCTTCTGATCTCTAGCGAATAGGCTGGTAATCTGAAAAAAGGTTATCTTTAAGACTGCTTGTAATACCAGCACACTATTATTTGACAAAACTTATAAGATTCATTTAGCTACAACTATGGATAATGGACATAGCAGGGAGATAAAAAAACGCTGTCATGAATTTTTATTTAGTGAGGGTATGTATGTATATATATATACTATTTATGACAGTCGTCTTCTAAATCTTTTAGCGTAATAATATTTAACTCTCTTAATACAGTCTTTAAAAGATTGAATGAAATTTTTCACAAAATATCAGACTCAATTATTTCACTATTCTGATAAGAAAGATTAAAGTGACAATTTACAACCTTTATTAATACTTTCAGCTTGCCAGAAAAATAACATTTGTCAAAGAAATTTTTCTCTGATCCTCTTGTGGACAAATTCTAAGGTAATTAATGAAAAAATAAAATTAAGCTTATTATGCAGATGGATCACGCTTAATAACCAGATCCCATCACTAAAAGTCTCGGATAACTAGCAAGTAAACTTGTTTACGAACATAAAAATGCAAATACAAATCAAGTTTTCAATTTATATAAACTAAATTTAAATATACACATATTTAAATGCTATTTTAACTAATTATCACTATAACAAGCCATAAATATATGACATATATATGCTCATATAATTAAAGTAAGATTAATGTATGGCAAACTGCTAAACATGTGTGTTTATCTCAATTTTAGAACTAAATATTACAATTTCAACTTGCAAAATAATATCCAAGTTAAATTATACTCAGATATTTGTAATATATATATATGTCAAATATTTCTCTAGTTGCTACATGCACTCTTCCAAATAAAATAATAACCCCATTTATTTCTTATTTCCAAAATTGATGCCCATTTCTATATTTAACATTGCTATGTATATAATTTTTAGAAAAATATAAAGGGAATACATAAATTTATTCATTATAAAACCAATATGCAATATATCACATGATCACATTTCCTATACTAGCACCTTAATTGTTGATAAACAGAGTAAAACTCTCCATACAGTATTGCCACCTGTGCTAAACAGAGTAATCAATGGATGCCAGAAGGCTTGTGCATAAAATCCCTATCTAATGCCTACTCATCCAATATCCCCAGACTAGTTTCTGGCTTGTGGCCTTCGTCAGTGAGGAGCTTTGGATCTGAGAGCACTGCATCTAGATCTTAGGATCTAATGCAACCCTCTAGCATCCACCTTTTATCTCTACTTAACTACTAAACTATGAGAATGAAATTGAAAACACAAAAAATATTTTCAATCTAAGCTCAATAGCTTATATAGTCATATGGGTCTGAACTCAGTTCAGCACCCATACATTTTGGTGTCTTTGGCTCTTTTACAACCATAGCCACCACTATCCTATTAGGCAGGATTGGTGTTAAACCATCAAGCATCACATGATCACATTTCCTAATAGGATAGTGGTGGCTATGGTTGTAAAAGAGCCAAAAACACCAAAATGTATGGGTGCTGAACTGAGTTCAAACCCATATGACTATATAAGCTATTGAGCTTAGATTGAAAATATTTTTTGTGTTTTTAATTTCATTCTCATAGTTTAGTAGTTAAGTAGAGATAAAAGGTGGATGCTAGAGGGTTGCATTAGATCCTAAGATCTAGATGCAGTGCTCTCAGATCCAAAGCTCCTCACTGACGAAGGCCACAAGCCAGAAACTAGTCTGGGGATATTGGATGAGTAGGCATTAGATAGGGATTTTATGCACAAGCCTTCTGGCATCCATTGATTACTCTGTTTAGCAACGGTGGCAATACTGTATGGAGAGTTTTGCTCTGTTAATATGCAATATAGTTTTAAAAAAATGTTTAAATACAGATAAATAGACTATTGCAGAATAAAGACTTCACCAATAGATGCTCACAAAGAAACAGTAAAAAAAAATAGTATTACTGTACTCAGTGTGCTGAAAGAAGATAGCTTGGGTAGCTTTTCAAAAATATACAATTATGCATTTACTAATCAATTTTACACAGTTGTTTGATTCTAGCTATAGATTAATTATATTTAAAAAAATCTAAGTCTGAAAATATTCTGAAAAAATGTTCAAAATTTATGAGCTTAGAATCAAAACCCAAGTTATGAAAATGACATGTAGGCCCTTAAAACTATATCATGAGGCTTATCATAAAGAAGAGATAGTTGCTAACCATTAAGCTGATAATCCACAACAACAATTTAGTTGTATGTAGACTTAAAAAAGTAAAAAGATATTGCAGATTTTAATTAACAGCAGTCACTTATCTTTAACCTGCTCCCCTCTTTGTGTTTCTATTCTTTCTGGATTTAGAATAGCCTATTCAGTTATGACTGTCTACTACTAAATAATATTGAAGATGATTTTACATTTTGAATTATAAATTACTAACACCCTTAAATTGTTTCACATAATAAAAAAAATTTACTAAGAAAAAATACATTTTTTTTTTTTATAAAATAGTGCAATTATTAACTTTTGATTTTGAAAAGAATGAATGAAGTTTAAATTCTTGGATGAATTTTTGATTGGAGAAAATAAAAAAAAATCCCCAGGCTTCCAGCCAAATGAAACATCACAAGACTATTTTGTGAAGTACCACTTAATTTTTGTGTTTCTGTGAAGGGTTGTGATGATGGTATTTAGTTGTATTTATATAATGGACTATTTCCATAATCTAATATTAAGTATTGAATGTTTTTGGAAAAATTTAAGTTTATTTAAATTTTCCAAGTTAGTAATAGCACACAAGCTAAAATATTTCAACATTATGTTATATTGTAGTTCTTTAAAGTATTGTATTTTCTGACATATCTATCCAATGAAATCAATCAATATTGCATTTTTATAATGTATTTGAGATAATCCTTAAAATGTAAATAGGAAATATTTTTTCCATGAAAACTATACCTAAGTTCACCATAAACAATCTTTTAGGAAGAACTGCATTGTTTAGCCAAAGTGAAGAATGTATTGATTAGTTTTAGGATCTTATTATGATATTTTAAACATTTTATAAACTCCTTACATTAAACTTTACTAAAGTTTTAATATTTCATCAATATCCAAATCACATTTCCATACAAAAAAAATATGTGAAATAACAATTCTTTATTAAACAAAATGGTCTCATGGCATGGCATGGGTGCTTATATATTTAAAATTAAAAGGAAAAGTAGAGAAGTTCACAGACAAAATTTACTGTATACATTTATTTAAAATGTAGACTGAAATAACAGCAAAATTAATTAAATAGTGATATTTGGTATTTTAAAAATATTATATAACTATTTCTTATAAAATACCTTGATTATACTTAATCCTAGAATCTGTTTTTTTTTTTTGTTAAAGAAAATTAAGAAATTTAACTACTTAGTTTTAATGAATGGATATTGGAAAAACAGGTTGATGGTAATTAAATTATTATCCTGTTTTTATTAATCAACATGGACAATAACAATATAGTTGCCTCATTTCTAAATTTCACTATAAACTAGTCTTTTCAGATTAACAGATTATGATTAGCTAAATACAGAAATTATAGAGAGACATTTGCAAGTTTCCATATTGGTTTGACTCTAAACTTCCATAGAAGTAAGATCATTTTCTGTAGTAAATTCAATAACACTTTTGTGGGTACTTGATAGTGATTTTTATTAATGAAATTCAAAATAAACTGAATAGAATTGAGAACAACCAGTATATTGTAACTCTCTACATCCCAGACAAAACAAATGTCAAACTAGTCTACAGCTCTATCATGGACATAACCATATGAAGCTAGTTTATTATTCATCAGACTGGTGCTGTTTCATATATACACTGCTTTATATATGCATGAAGGCATTTACAAATAAAATCTATTGTTTGGTCAATATTATATCTGTATGAAATCTATTTTACCAATATATGAAGTACAAGTGAAAGAAACTGACTGCAAATAATATTTATTATAATGGAATAGGTATATTAGGATTGTAAATGGGATGGAAAAATCTTTACCAATCTAACATGATATATTGCAAATAATATTAAAGTAATTTTTACTATTTAAGTGTAATTTATAAAGTAATGTTTAAACATGAAAAAAATATAAGAAATTATATATATTCAAGAGATCATGAGATCTCTGAGAAATCAGCGCAGTTAACTCCTTAGAGAAACTATAACTATAATTAACCATATATCAAACAGCATTATCAATAAATGTAAATAAATACTAGAAATACTTGTAAGAAATAACCATTCATCATTAATGATCAATCAAAATTACATCAATATAATAAATCATCATCAATGCTTTGGTTACTTAGTACTTTCAATGTACTGGCCAACTGTAACTTACTTTCTAATAGATTAAACTAAATAAAATATAGTGCATGGGCTTTAAAGAATATACTCTTTAGTGCCAACTAGGACTCCTGGATTCCCATAAACACTAATATACATATCTTTTTTCATATCAGACCATTATGCTCAAATCTAGCTCAGAGAACATAAGCTCTACTACTGTTACTGTGATCAAAAGATGATGCAAATATAATATTCTAAAAATTATTTAGAATGAAGTCACTGGAATAATTTTAACTATTATATATATATTAATAACAATAAAAAATGATACTAAGGTCTTTAGAATATGGTTATGCACATATAAGTCTTCTGATTTTGATTAATACCCTAAATAAAAAGTATCACATGGTGATTTACATGATTACTATTCAAAATTCAAGTTACTATATAGGAGTTTATATAAATATCCCAATAGGTTTACTTAAAACCAGTCAGCACACAGACATGTAGCCTAATAATTTCTGAACATATTTGAATTATCATAAAATAATAAAATAAATGATTTAAATCCACATATATGTGTCTAACTGACACACATTGGTATTTTCACATAGATGTGCAGTACAATTGATTAATATATTTCAATCATCATATAAATACAATAAGTGATTAAATTTTAAAGTTATCACATATTAATGATATATATAATGCCTTATCTTAGGTTTATATAAAATACAGATACACTATCATACATATGTGGGGAATAATTCATTATTTAATACTGTCATAAATTTATAAGTGAATGATTAAAATTTACCTATGTGTCTATTTGGCATGCATTGCTATTTGTACACAGACATGCAATACAATTGATGGATATATTCAATCATCATATAAAATTCAATTTTAAAAATTCACAGAAATATGTACATATTCAACCACACAAAATGTAAAAAAAAATTCTCTAAAGAATTTTCCTAAATATAAAAAAAAGAAGAATGAACTTTCAAACTCATTATTTTTTGTATAGAATTTCTGTTGACTTTCAATTTTTTTTACCAATAGTTGAATTTTTTATATAATGTAAGTAATGAGTTTGACTATTGCATTAATCATTAATTATAGGAAGTTCAAACATTGTTAAAGTTAAAATTTAAGACGGTTAAAAGCATTTGGAAGATAAAAATATCTTGATAATGTATTATCTATACTTAAATTAGCCATGGTCTGATTAACAGATGAAAGAGTCCATATTTTTCTCTAAGCTATTTTGTCAAACATAAAAAAGAAGAATGAACAAATCAAACTCATTATTTTTTGTATGGAATTTCTGTTAATTTTCAATTTTTTTGCCAACAGTTGAACTGTTTTTACATAAGGCAAATAAAGAGTTTGACCATCACATTATTTGCATTATTTGTTGATTATAAAAAGTTCAAACAATGCCAAAATATAATTAATAGGTAAAATTTAAAAATATTAAAAGCATTTAAAAAATAAAAGTATCGATAAGATAGTTCCAGATTTTTCTAGATGTATCTAATATGTATATATTAGCTGTTATGTAAAAATTATTGTGGCAAGTAAAATAAAAAGATTATACAAACGATTATGTAGTATGTTTCTGTTCCTAAAAAATTCATACTTTGTAACTGGTGCACACTGGCACTTGTATCATATATTCTAACTTGTCAAAATAATAAAGTTATTAAAATGTAAATTCTTTGTTGAAAGTATATAACATTCACATATATGTGTGTATATTGAAAAAAATATTTGAGTCAGTTATTATATATAATTCTACTTCCTTCTCTTTCTTTTTAAAAAAATAAAGTCAATCTTTACAGAATTACTGTTGATTGAATAATTAGAAATGTTTTAAATTTAAAAATATAGATTTTAAATATTTTCACTTACTCTCTTGAAAAAAAATATATAACAGCATCTATGTATTAAATCTTCATTTTTAGATGTTTAACTTAAGTAAAATTATTTACTTCTTCTTTACAATGTCATTTTAAGAAACTATTTAAAAGAACTTATTTAAAATTTTAGTTCTCATTATATACAAAATTATTCAACACCATCTGTATATATATTTATCTGAGCTTTTCTGCATATAACTGATACAGCATACATATAATGAATTGTTCAGCAAGCTGGGGTTCTCTCTGGATAAGTGTCATCATCAAGATAGATGTAATCAATTAACTGTCAACATTTATTTTGTTCCACATGGACTTCAGGCAATCAAAATGAATTGTTCCATTTGTGCAGCACTTATCTGTATAACTTTGGAAACCAACTCTGCTACTCTTCCAATTCTCCCCAAAATATTATAGCCAGAGCTTCTCAAGAAAAAAATACTAGCCAAACTTTTTTTGTATGTTCAGCTGAGATGACAAAAACACTAAATTAAAAACTGTTTTTTCTTGCCTTGATTAAAAACAATTTTAATCCTTTCAAAAGCAATAAAGATTTTAAAAAATAGATAGAGAAATGTATACAAGCATTAATTAAAAGATTTCAAAGATATATAATAGAAATGTTTACAATTATGTTCTATTTTATCATAAAACATGCTTATTTTTAATTTCAAAATCAGAATACAATATTAATATTTATTTAGACCCTTTTAAACTGTTTAATTTATAATAAAATTTAATTTTAAATCCAAAATTATTTATCATTTTACTACAATTATTTTTATTTCAGGAAATGTAGAAAAGTATCTACAAAATTTTTGACTATTTATTTCTACTTTTTCTTTTAACTTTATATATATATGTGTGCGTGTGTGTGCACATACACTGTTATTGTGTGCTATGTAACAGAAGTGTTACAATATATATATATACTTAATATATTCTTTCAAACATTAACTTTGCAGGTAATGAAAACCTATTTTTATCCACTCTATGGATTTCTTTAATAGTAAATAATTTTGGAGTCAATGGAATAAATTGTCCTACTAACCAGAAAATGTTCTCCAAGATTTTGTTTCTAAAGGATGACAATTCTAATGTTAACATTTTTAAAAATTCTACTGTCATTTACAAAAGACTTGTTCTACAGTTAGACAATATAATGAAATTACCAGTGTTTCTTAAGACAGATAAAACTATTGTTAAAATTAATTTTAAATATAAATGAATAAATTGGAAATATATTATATTAGAAAAAGCACATGTGTATGGACATATGAAAATTATTTAACATTTAATCATTTATAGATTGTTAAAATAGAATAATAACTTGTAGATTTAATGAAGTTATTGCTGATAATTGAAATATTTTTATAATATAAGATGCATGGTATATGTAAGTCCAGCTTCATTCACTATTTATGTATTATTAAAATAGAATAACTATTGGTTTATTAATGACAAGAATATTTTATTTATTATCCATGCATGTGTGTTCATACTTATTTGCATTTACTTAATATTATTACAATTTATGTATTATTAATATAAAGTTTCATTTATCAATCTATAAAAATATATTCAGATATTAATAAATAGTCAAAATTAGAATGATTTATTTGTATTACTTAATAGACATTTTGATATTATTGTTCTGAATCAATAATTGTATTAATCATTGTTTGAAGTTATTTCAGTGAAGTTATTTAATACTAGTATAGATTAAGTTTTGCATATGTATAATTTCTCTTGATCACATTCACCAGAATTCTTGTAATCCCAAGCTAATTCATGCATAACAATATGTTTGTAGACATGTTTTTGGATATCTATATTAGTTCTTCTTAAAATTATTTAAATGTGCTAAATTAATAAAAACCACTTTTAAAGTTGACTTACTTTGCACATTTTATAACTATATTATAGTCATGAGTCCATACTTTCCAGATTATTGATAACAAACAGTACTGATATAATGATCCAGATCTTTTGATATTGGATTACTTCTATAACTACATTTAGCACTTATGTATGTGCATACAGATTAAATATTGGTGATTATTTTTATAATATACTATAAGTTTGCATTGGATACATCAAGATTAGTCTAAGATTTTACAATGTATCTTTTAAATAAAATCACAAAGGTTTAAGTTTTTGACTCTTGATGATGATTGCTGATGACTCCATACATATAATTTAAATATTACTTATATATTGTTTATTATTTGTTTCAGATACTGATGTTTCATCATTTTCTATGTGCACTAAAACAGAGAAGCTTTTTTGGATGCTTTTCATAATAATAATTTCTAAAACTCCTTACACCCCTATATTCCATACAGCTATTTTGTTACAGCAGTTATTTCCCTGTGATGATTTAATCTTGTATTTTAACTTATTAAAAGCAGTTGCACATTGAAATCTTTACTCGACTTCAATATATAAGGCCACTTTTCTACTTATACAAATATCAAAATATTTAAATTGGTTTATATTCTGAAGTTCAAAACAAAATCATAGCTCTTATCCCATGAAGGCCGAAAAGTCACTAGCCAAGACAGCAATTGGTGACTAATGGTAGAGTGCTAAACAATTCTTGATTGTGTGACCAGGCTATCATTTGATGATAATTAATGAAGGAATATTGCAGGGATTGAGAGAACTGTTTAATATTAAATGGGATATTATTCGACTTTGTGAACTTAGTAGAAAAGGTGAAGTAAATTTTAAAAGTGGACAAGTACTACCCTACAACAATACAAACATTAGATTACAAGTGAAGTAGGATTTGGGATAAATAATAAAATGAAAGAATAACATTGTAGAAATTGATGGTGTAACATACACGGTATGGCAAGATTAATTATTCAATTAAATGGTAGATACAAAATACTGATAATTCAAGTTTATGCTAAAGTAAGTTCTCACTGTGATGAAGAAGTAGAGAATTTTTATACAGATATACAAGAGATTTTGATCAGAACAAACATTTTAAAATTGTCATAGGAGACTTTAAAGTTAGAATTGGTAAACAATTGAAAGATAAAATTTCTTTAGGTAAATTTGGTTATAGTGATAGAAATGAGAGAGTGTGTAGACTTGTGGAATTTGCAAAACAAAACTTTACATTATGAATTCTTTTTTTATTGAGAAAAATGCTAAATAAAAATGGACATGGAAACTCCAAATGAAGATACAGTAGAATTGGATTAAATTTTGACTAACAGAAAATATGTATTTTAACATTTTAACACAATTTAAGATTGTAAGGTTCTTAATAAGTTCAACACAGGAAGTGATCATTGAGTAGTGACATGTAAGATACATGTTAATACAAACCTAGAGACAAAATTGTTAAGAAAAACAGTATTCACAGTTGATATTCTTAAACTTCAGAAACATTCTAATGAATTAAAATTAGAACTTGAAACTGTTTTAAGTATTAGTAGATTTTGAACATGATCCATATTTAAATGACATCAACAGGGAATTAATTAATACAGTTTTAAAAACTGCTACAAAGATATCTGATACTAAAAGCAACAACTGAATTATAATAAAATTTATATTGAAACAAAACAATTTAATAAATATAAACATATATAAAAATAATGCATTAAAAAGACGGAATATTTAAAATTTAGTAAAGTTGTGTGAAAAAGTATTGATATTCATATTAAAAAAAAATAATTAGAAAGAAAACTATAGAAGAGAACAAAAGTACCCCAAAGAGTGTGGTTAGCACAGCTGCCTTACAAGCAGTTGTCCCGGGGTTCACTTCCCAGCCGATGCCTTGACACATTAATAAAAAAATCTTGGTATTGGTAGGAAATTTATTTCTAAAATTTAGTAAAGTTGTGTGAAAAAGTGTTGATAATCATATATAAAAAGGTATAATTAATAAGGAAAGCTATAGAAGAAAACAAAAGTCTCATCAAAGAGTGTAAAACAATATCTTGATATTGGTAGGAAATTTATTTCCACAATAAAATAAAGAGATAGACCTATTGTTAAAATATGAGATGACATCATGAAATGTATAGAAAATTTCAATTAAGAATTATATAGCAAGAAAGAATAAGAAAAAGTAACTCCTACAACTACTATGCCCAGAATTTTAAATAAAGAAATGAGAAATATAATTAAATCTGTAACGAAGAGGAAAGCTTTAAGAATTTTAATTGATATCTTATAAGAAGGAAATGAAGGAATAAATTTTTTTTGGCAAAATTATATACCAAATATCTAAATGATAAAGATGGTGATTGGAAGAATACAGTATTAATATTAATACTTAAAAAAGTGATGAAGATATTAAAATTACATATCTATACCTCTTTTATCAGTTTTACACAAAATGTTTAACAAGATTATTACAATTCATCTCCAGCAAACTTTAGATTTAACTAACTAAAACAGCAAGCTCGATTTAAAAATGGTTTTAGTACAATGGATCATATCCAGTTATTGAAAGAAGTTATAGAAAAGACGAATAAATATGTGTTACCATTATGCTTTAGATCTGTAGATTATGAAAAGGAATTTGATTCCATAACATTTCTTTACTGTTTAATGAATTGGATTATTAAGATACAGATACAGAACATTGTCATATTCTCAAGAATATTTTCAAAAATGCAACCAGCAACAATAACAGAGTAATATCTCTAAAACGTTTTACAGCAGTTTTGCATAATGTAAAAATAAATAGAAATTGTTCAGGTCAGCTAGATTTTGAAGATAATGTAATTGTTTTTGCAAATAGTGATTTAGAATTTCATGAAATGTTGTGTAAGCATTATCAGAGAGAAGTAATTAAGTCTAAATGTATGTGTTAAAACTTAAAATAATGTTCAATTAATTTTGTGATAAGAAGTTAATAAAAATTGATAATTATGAATTAGAAGACATTAACAACTACAAACACTTTGGTATGATTAATATACAATAGATGAAAATATAATGGTTGCAATTAATCATAGATTTAAACTTGGTTGGAGTGCTTTCAATAGAAATAACTTATTCCTATGTGTTTGAAAAGACTTTTAATAAATGTTTTTTACCTGTTCTTATTCATAGATTTGAGACTTAGACATATAATAGAAGGAAAATACAGAGACTTCAAACCACCCAACAAGATATGAAGAGATACATATTAGGAATACCAAGAAGAGATCAAAAAAGAAATGCATGTATAAGAGAACAACATGTATTATTGACATCATTGAATAAATTAAAGAGACTGAAGTAAAATTGGACTGGAACATATATACTAAAAGAAATGATAATAGACCGATGGTTGAAATCACAAACTGGTTTCCAAAAGATAGTAAAAGGTAGAGAATGAGATCATATGTGAGTTGGATAGAAGAAATATGAAAGTGTGCTAGGATGGTGTGGAAAAGAGAGACTAGAGATCAGAGAGGATTGGAGAGACCATATTGCAGTGAATTGGTAATGACTAAAAATAATGATGATTACAATATTCTCAAGTTAATAACCTTCCAAGTAAAAAGTTGCTATGGATTTTTCTTCCATCATTGACTGATAACTGAGGTTTTTTAGAACATTAATTATTAACTCAAAACCTTTACATGGACGTTTCAAACATTAAATACAATCTGCAAATAGTCTTTTGAACTGAAAAAAATAGCCCAATAATCTGCATATTGTAAATACAAAATTCAAAAATTAAGTTTTTGATTAATTTTTATTAATTCAAATATAAAGTGCGATTGTTAACCTGTATCTGAACCTGGTTTCAAAAGTATAAAAAAACACTGTCATAACCATTGAAAATGGTGTTGAAGCAATTACTTTTTATTTGCAAATAACAGACTTTTTTCTTCATCTACCATGAAGAAGCTGTAAAGTATAAATAAATTTTGATGGACAATCAATTAATTTCAAATAATACCTTAGACTTAATTGATTAATTGAGCCAAATGCTTTGATAAAAGCAATAAACGAAATATATAAATAATTCTATGGTTTCCAAAACTTTTCTTTCACATGCCTGGAAAGCAAAAGTAGATCTATAGCCTCTTCCCTCCTCTAAAACTACAATGATTCTCTGAAAACCATTTATCTATGACTGGTAACAATCTAGATAACAAAATCTCTAAAAGTATATTTGGTGTAGTGAATAATTAAATATTCCACATAATTACCATAAACTTGTCTATTCCATTTGTTTTTGAATATTGGACCAATAAAAACATCCTTAATGTCAGGTGGCAAAAACTTTATGGGTTCCCTCTATGCTGAAAAAAATTATATATTTTTGAAGCTAACATATAATTACCATATTTTAAAACGTTACTAAGTATTTAGATTACAAAGTGCTGTTTTCACTTCACTAAAGTGGATAACTTTATCCAAATTTGAAATGAGTAAATAAATTATTATTATTATTGCCACCACTACTACCACCATCACTACTACTACTATTAGTTTTTAAAAATGTATTTCATTGAGTCAGTATACAAAGCAAAAAAAAAAGGAGATTGGTGGTTTTGAATCTATACTTATTTTTTGCTGCTGCTGCTGATATTACTGCTACTACTATGGCTATGGCTACTACTACTAGTTTTTAAAAATGTATTTTATTGAGTCAGTATCAAAGAAAAAAAAAAGATTAGTGATTTTGAATCCATACTTATTACAAAATTTGTTAGGGCAATCTTTAATCAAATGTGTTCTGAGTTTGCACAGAAAGCATTGAGGTGGAATGCTCCTAAAAGTTATTATCAGTGGCAAAATATCAGTAGTGTGAAGAGTGGGGATGTCATAGGGCTGATATCTTTTTTAATTATTAGTTCGGAATATTGCTGTATTAGTATATGCAGGAATGGCTGCGGGGGGTTTTTTCATTAAATATTTGAAATCTTTGACTTTTCAAAAAATTTTCATTAATGACTGTAAGTATGCTTCTTAAAAATCAACATAACATTTTTTAAATTGTCCTTGAATGAATGATTTTTGAGCCTAGAAATTTAATGTGTTTTCGAAAGATTTATTGCTGTGTTTTATTATGAAATTCTAAACAAAGATATCTATTGTTCGAGTGTGAAAGAATTTTAAACATATATGACCATAGGTTCTTACTTGTTAATAATTGATAAAATTCTTCGAGGGGGGAATGGTTTAATTCACATTTAGTATCAGTGGCCATTATAATTACGATTTTGTCATTTTGAAATTTTTTAAAAGAGTTGAGGAGACTCACTGGGACTGTTTCACTGAATTTAATGTTGTATTTATCACACATCTCAGGAGTAATATTTTGAGGTGGTGCTTCTGTGGACTCTTCACTCAAGCAAGAAACTTCCATTTCCTCATCAAGGCCTAGCACTTTGGAAACTGAAGCAAGAGTAGAAGAAATGCTATAGAATGGAGATGAAGAAAAAGATCTAACTATTTTGGCATAAGTATCAATTTTTTTCATTAGGTGGGTTAGTATAGTTTTGATTTTATGCATAATGATTATTTTCTCTGTTGTTTACTTCATTTTGATTCTGACTAAGTTGACTCACTGTCGTATTGTTTGTGTTGAGTGTGAGCCCTTGTATTTTCGTATTTGCTTTAATAGAATTGGCGTATTGCATACAAGAAAGAAGCGAAATGCATGTTTGTGATAAATTATCTTCTTTTTCACCATGTTGCCCTTGCAGAGCATTAACTGTGATGAGCTCATCCATAGGAACTTCAATTGGGTTCTGTGCCACTAACACTGGAGCACATTCCTTTGTGATCTTGGCCTCTCTCATTTCTGCTTGAATGTTCATAGAGTCATCCCTGTTAATAATATTATTGGAATATGATATGCTGTAATTTGATGGAGACAACTCTTTTTATTAGATTTATTAATAACTGTTTCTACTGTTTGATTTGGGGTTTTTTTTTGTGAATATTGACTGAATATTGGAAAAATGATCTGAATTACTTAATGCAGTAATGTTTAGCATGTTCTCTCTAGGCCCTTGTATTTCTGCCTCGGAGTTAATATTAATAGGTGAATTTTTTGAGGAATAAATTTAATATCAATAATTAAATTAGAAGTTTTGGAATTGGTTTGATTATTATAAGTTTTAGATTGTATTATTTGATTGCTATTAAGATAGGTTGGAGTTAAATTGGAAATAGATTTTTGTATTTGGGCATTAGAAATGACCATTTCTAACATAATTGATGAATCCCTGTAATCCATCAAATAAAGATAGATTATTATAACTAGTAAAAGGTTTTACTTACCCAACTGCACCACAAAGTGTGAATGATGGGTTTATAAATTAATAGTAATGTTTTCAAGATGCAGCTTGAAATATAAAGTTGAGTGAAAAAATAGTAGTATAAATGAGCTATATCAGCAAGTGTTTACTGCTTGGATACCATCTTGACTACTGCTACTGCCTCAAGTGCTCTAGAGTAAAGATGTGTTTTTCTTATTCTCTTGATTTTTTAACTATTCAAATTTTTAATGATGGATTCATGTACTATTGCAATAAACTTTTACCAAAATATAGTAATTTTGTATCCTGCTTTGGTTGTACATAGAGTATGCACTTTGTATGTGCATCTTTAGATAAAACTACTTACCAAAGAATGTCTGTAAAAAAGAAACAATAGTGGAGGTGTGCTGCTTGTAGAGATCATTTTTCTAAGATTAACAATGTTTTAGATTCATCTATGATTGCAAAAAATTCATCTGATTTTATTTTGGAGGAAATTTTAGACAAATTAAAATTATTGCCAATTATTCACAATACAATATCGGAGTTATCTAAAACAGTTGCTAATTTACAGGCAGAAATTGTTTCTTTACATGAAAATGTGGATTGTAATAATCAAGAAATAATTCATCTTTCTAATTCTTGTACTTCTAAGAAGAATGAGATTTCGTTACTAAAAGATAAATTGCATTCTATGGAACAATTTAATTTGGATCATGAAATTGAAATACACGGTTTGCCTTTTCAAGAAAATTAAAATTTGCCAGTAATTATAACTAATGTGGCAGACAAAGTCAATATTACAGATGTTGCTGTTGTTTTGGAACATGCTTTTCATACAAAAAGTATATTAGGGGCTCCGGGTTTTGTTGTAGCTCATTTTAAATCTCATAATTCAGCTATACAGTTTAGAATGAAAAGAAAATTTGTTTTAACTGTCTCTCAAATTTTATCTGTGGAAAATAATAATAAACACATCTATATTAATCAGCATTTGATTCTTTTCAATAGAAGGCTTTTATGGTTGGTGAAATAGAAGTTACATTCCAGTTGAGGTTTTGCTTTTGTTCAAAATGGATCAGTTTATGTAAGAAAAGATTCTAATTCTCCCTGTGTTTTTTATTAGAAATGAGAGTCATTTGGAGTCATTCTGAAATTTATTTATTATGATGAATTCTGACATGATTTCTCTGAAAAAATTTTTTAGTTCACTTAATATTTTTCATTTAAATATACGAAGTGTCAGAACCCATTTTGATGAACTTGTAGTTTATTTAAGTAATTTTCCTTTATTATCAATATGATATAATAATTTTAACTGAAACATGAATTTCATTACAAGAACAAACTTTATATATTTTAAGTGGCTATATGAGTATACTTTCTCCTCGTATGCACTTACAATCGGGTGATGTTATGGTTTTTATAAAAGTAGGCTTAGACTTTTCTTTTATTATTCCAACATTTAATACTGCAGAATGTCTTATTAACTTTGAGACTTCCTAATTTTGTGCTTTCTATTTTGGCTATATATACATCATGTACAAGTAAAGTTTTGGATTTTGTTACTGGACTTGACACTTTGTTATCAGATTTGGGTCCAGAATCATCTGCTTGAATGGGTGATCTAAATAATGATTTATTAAATAATGCTTATAAGTCTAAGAGTATTTAAATTTGCTTTATAGTTACGGATTTAGTCAAACACTTTTTTTAGCTCCATGTATAACTCCCATATCTCAATCTCTTTTAGATCATATTTTTATTACATTAAGTTGGGGATTGTTTTCTGATTTGTTTCTTTCTAAATTATTTCTTAAAGATCATTTTGCTACTGAATTAAAAATCTTAAATTGTATGGATAATATTAATGTTCATGCATATTTTGAGAAATTATCTTTTCATAAATTGAATCATTTATTATCTATTCAGAATTGGAAAGAGATTTTTATGATAGATAATGTTAATTATGCATATTTTGGAATTCCAAGATATTTGTTTAAATTTAATTGCTCGTGCAAAGTTTCATTTAAAAATGACTAGTAGAAATAGAAGAGGGTTGCCTTGGGTAACAGATGCTCTGGTATGCAAAATTAATCAGAGAAATATGTTAAAAGCTTTAAATGGCTCATCCAGACACTTTAAAAAAATTTAATGTTGAAATTAAATCTGATATTAGAAAGTTTAGATATTATCAAGAATTTCTTAGTGATAAAAATGTTTCTTTGAAATGGAGAACAATAAATTCTTTGATTAAAAAACTTTTTCTAATCATATTAAATGTATTAAATATAATGAAAATTTAATTGAATTACGGAATAATGAAAAATATTTAGCTGATCAGTTTAATGAGTATTTTGCAATTTATCAATGCATGATGTGCCTGAACAGATTTTGTCTTCTTATTCTTAAATTCTTTTTTATATTCTAATGTTTCTGTATCTCAGTTGTCTGTAGCAATTGATAGTTTAAAAGGTAGTTACGGATAATTCAACCGATGACGTATTAGACTTACCGATTTCCCTTCTGGTAGACATCGTCGTTTTTTTGCATGACAACGTTGTCATGGCAACCAAGTGACTGGCGTGATTAATCCATCAGAGAGTCAATTTTTTTTTCACCCATGAGATTTAAAATTCGTAGAGAGGTTTGGAATTTTTTTTGATTTTTCTGTCTATTGTGATTTTGCTATCCATGGCATCACAGTTACTTTTTTGAGCTGTTAATTCGGGTAAAGTGTTTTATTTATCTGTTTATTTTAAATTTACAAAAAATTTTTGTTAATATTTCTACAATTCTCAAACTTACATTGAATTACGTTTAATGCGTAAATAATTTTCAATAATTTTTTAAAACAAATTTGGAATATACAGTACATTTTTAAAATTACCAAATGCATGTGATAACACGTTTTCTCCAAGGATGCCAAATTACAGCTATGAGAGTAATACAATGTCTGATATAAATATAGGTGTATGTCAAGCCTTCGGCTCGTCAAAAACAGTGGAGGATCCCCCACCAACTACAGCACTATGCATTATATTTTATAATTGAGCATAATATAGGGTGGTTTTATAAATTATAATATAGTTTTTTCTAAATTATTTTGATGCATGCACGAACATTTTTATTTTTTATTTTTTTTAGAATTTTGCCTGACCTGCATCAGATTTTTTTAATTTTTGAATAGTTTTTATCATGTGTACTGGATAATTCAACCGATGCCATATTACGCTGAAGGCATATCAGTCTAATCTTGTGATTTTTAATGTACCGTGATCACGTGATCTGCGGACACATTTTAGCGATTACATGTTGGAGACGTTATCTTAAAAATTGCAACATCAGACTGATATGCCTTCAGGGTAATACGTCATCAGTTGAATTATCCATGAAAACCGTTTAAAAAATATCAAATCTTTTGGATTAGATGGTATAACACCTAAGATTCGTAAAGAAAATAAGGTAGCACTTTTACCTGTTTTGGTTCATTTATTTAATTTATTCTCTTCCTCTTTCCTTTTTTATTTTTGCTTTTCTAATATATAATATAATAACCACATTCCACTCTTTTTACACTTTGAAGCATTAATATTACAGTTTCAACTGTTCCTAGCAGTCTTTGAAGACTGCTAGGAACAGTTGAAATCTGTAATATTAATAAATATATTTTGCTTCAAAGTGTAAAAAGAGTGGAATGTGGTTATTATATGTTATTTAATTTATCTTTGCATTCTGGATCATTTCCAGAATGTTTGAAAGTTAATGTTATTACTCCTGTTTATGAAAAGGGTGATTCTACTCTTATGGTTAATTATAGGCCAATTGCTATTATTTCTGTTGTTTGTTTGTTTTTTTTTTTCAAAATTATTGGAAATGATTGTTAAGGATGAAATGTTGTCATTTCTGTTTTAAAATAAAATTTTATCTGGCCATCAATATGGCTTTCTTCCTGGTAGAAGTACATTACATGCCTTAAAACATCATGTTCCTTATTTAACATCTTCATTAGATAATGAACTTAAAACATCGACTATTTATCTTGATTTATCTAAAGCATTTGATTCTGGTAATCATAATATTTTGATTAAGTGTTGCTACTTGTATGGTTTTCATGGTTCTATTGGTAGTTGGTTGGAGAGTTATTATAAGATAGAAAACAGTTTACTAATATTTATGCTATTATCAGTGGTGTTATCTTGATTAATTGTGAAGTTCCACAAGGTTCAGTACTTAGTCCTTTATTGTTTTTTTAATTTATATTACTAATTTATTTTCATTAAAATTATATTCTAAGAATTTTGGTGATCATGTGATTTTTGTTTTTGCTGATGATATTGCTTTATCCTATAATGCTGTTTCTTATAATCATCTTAAAAAATTAGTGATGAGAATTTGGATTCATTTCGTAAATGGCTAGCACATAATTCATTGTTGATCGATTTAGATAAAACAAAAGGTATTCTTTTTTCTTACAAGCACATTTTTCCTCTCTTAAGATTAAAATTTGCTGTAAGTATATTTTGCATTTTAATAATATATGTACTTGTAAGAATATTCCTTTGGTATATAATTATTGTTATTTGGAAATATATATTGACTCCAGATTGTCTTGGACAAATCATATTATCTATCTTTGTCAATGGTTACATAATTTAAATTGTTTTATTATTTAGTTACATTTCTTCCTAGGTTAGCTCTCACTTTTACTTACATTGTCTGTTATTAGAGTATTTTATCCTATAATATTATTATTTGGGGTAATGCTTCTCCATACATTCTATCTTTTTTGTGTGTTTTACAAAATTATACTTTGTGCATTATATTTGGTAGATCTCATTCATCTTCTCTTCAATATATTTATAATGAGTTTGGTTTTTTTGATGTAAATCACTTATACCAATATAGAGTTATTTGTGATATTTTTTGTGCTAAACCTTTTCTGAATTCTAGACTTTATGTACTAAATACTTGTCTTTCTAATAAATTTCCATTACCTTTACCAAATTTTCTGGGGGAATCTAGTAGAAGACAATATGTCTATTCTGGTTCAAAGTTATTTAATAAATTTATATATGAGTGTTCAATTGATTTAAATAATATTTCTTATGTATCTTTCAAAAAGTATTTACATCAATGCTTGTGTAGTATGTATTAATTTTGGCATTTAATTTATTTATTTATTTTTTAAAGTGATCTTTTACTATTTGAGTTTTTGGTTGTATTTTCATTTTATTTTTATTTCATTTGTTACTTTTACATGTAAATTCCATGCACAAGATTTGTCTTGGTTGAAGATTTTATATAATTATGTACTTTGTTTTATTTCATAGAATAAATTGAATTGAATTGATTGACTGGTGGTTGTTGTTGTTGTTGTTGTTGTTATTATTATTATTATTATTATTATTATTATTATTATTATTATTATTATTATTATTATTATTATTAATTATTATTATTATTATTATTATTATGTTTCAAAGGGTAAACTTTATTAGTATTCTAAAAGGTTACACAAGTTACACTTGACAATATAGTCCTTATATATAAATTGTTTTCACAAAACTGCATATGTACAATGATTTGATCAGTACCTGTATGTGTTATAAAACTAGAAGTATCTAAGAAAAAAACAGTTCAACAAAGTCAATGATGATCACTCAATCATACGATTATATTCAATTAGATATACTTCAATTAAACTAAAGCAGGAATGCATCTAGTTTGTGTCAGTTGACTTTAGAACTGGCACAAGGACCCATGTTAGATATAGTTTTTTTGTTAGTGCTTTTATATAAGTTCTTGTATATTCCAGGTGTCAATGTACTTAGATTGATCTGTAATCTTCATGTCTCTTTCACGTATGGTTTGCAGCTTATTTCTGAATGTGTTTGGATGTCTTCTGGGGTTATAATCGTATATGAAATTACACCTTGTACACCATAAGGCATAGAGTAAAATGTGCAGATTCTTATTTCAGCAAAGATACCCCTTTTAAAAGAGTCAAAGGGTTTTCATATTGATTTTTTTATCCTTGAGTGAAGTGCTAGTAATTTCAAGAATGTTTTCTAGACTTGAGCATGAGAAAAAAAGGTGGTTTTGTGTCTCCAAGTCCCTATGGCAAAGATTACATATATCATCTATATCTTTATAGTGTCTTTGATATTTCAAAAAGTGTTGTGTAGGTAGCGAGTCCAGATTTATCTTTAGGAGAAAGTCAAAATATTTTGGTTCAAGTGAACATAGTTTGAATTTGCGACATAATTGTTTATTATTAATATGAAGTGGAGTTTGTACATCATCTTGATTTGGATGTAGAAGTTGATAAACTTCCCAATATTTATATTTGGCTTGTGGTGGTTTAAAGTTAAGAGTGTGGATTGTTAATAATGGTGTAAGTAGTGTGTTCAGATATCCTTGGAGAGGAGGTGGTCTATCTGTAGGGGTAATCTTGGCATTATTATTATTATTATTATTATTATTATTATTATTATTATTATTATTATTATTATTATTATTATTATGATGATGATGATGATGATGTTTCAAAAGGCACTTTATTAACACAAGAAAATTTTTACATTGAAGTTACATTTTATAAATTCTATGTTTTTTTACATGGCAGTGTCTAGATTTTTAATACATTGTTTCATATAAAAGCATATATACATAAAAAAAGACTGTCTCAATACTGAAAGATGTCACATTGATTACAATCATGTTTACATGTTCATTTACATATTGATCAACTAGTTTCAATGACAAAAGTTTAATATATTGAACTATGTTTGTGGGCTCAAATCCTAGTCCAATTTTTTTTTTTTGTTTTTTTTTATGATTTGATATTCTTGTTGTCCTATCAATTCATTGTTACCTGATTTAAATTCATATGATTGCTATAGATGTTTATCCAACAATTATCTATAGATTTAAAACACATGTTCATTTATTTGAATCACTTAATGTCTATAAAGCCTGTCTACTGTTTGAACTACCCATATTGTTGGGTATGTTGCCATTTCCTTTGCATAGTTAACAGGTGTATATATACATTTGTGGTATAGGAATTTAATAATTTTTTTTCTCATGAAGTGGATAAATACAAGTTTCCTTTCCTGGTTTTTTTAACGATGGCCTGAAATCTTTTATTCCAGTCATCTTGATTTATGATTTCACTAGTATTGCTCAAAGTATATGTGTTTGTATTTACATCTTGATTGATTATTTGTAGTTGTTCTTGTGCATCCTCATAATCTAACTCAACTTCTTCATCAGAAGCATCATTGGATTGGCACACTTGTTTGTCATTGTGTGAGTTAAGAGTTTTGGTTTTGACTTTTTTGGAATATATATCTTTTTTTGGTGGGTTTCTTGTTCTTCTTTTTGTGGCTGTTTCTTCTTGTATTGTTTGGGGAAAACCTGTTTGTATTCTTTGTGTCAAGTTGGTTAAGAATTCACTTTTTATTGCTATTATTTTTGCTGCTTTGTTTTGATTATGTTTGATATTGTCATTATTAGGGTTTTTTTGTTTCCTTGCCTTCTTTATCAACATCAAGTTTATTAGTAATTTGATCTGGCTGATGACTTTTTATTTCTTTAATGTGTGAGTCTGTAAGTTGTTCTATAATTTTAATATCTTTGCCTATATCCTTTTGTGTGTGATGATTTGTTGTTTTCTGGTTATAAGTTTCGCCATGTTGAGAGGCTTTCATTATCTGCTCTGTGCTTTTTGTTGTTTCCCAGTGGTTTGTATTAGTGTGATTTACAATGTTTTTTCTTTCATCACAGTTTATTTTTAGGTGATCATGTTTTCCACATGAAAAACACTGGGGCTTTTTTCCTTATATATATATATATATATATATATATATATTATATATATATATATATATATATATATATATATATATATATATATATATATATATATATATATATATATATATATATATACAAACCTACACTATACTACAAAAATAAAATGCAAAACCATAAAACAATACAGTACTAGATTAAATTCAAAATTTTACCAAAATCCTTACACAACCATGGTTTCATCTACTACAAATAGACCTTCTCAAGTGAAAATCAACCTAAAGGAAAACATATATATATACAAACAAACAAACCTTCCCATAATTCATTTCAAACTCCACCTTCCCTTAATATCAAAAGAAGTCTTCATAAGATTGATAGCCTCAGAATCAAGGAGTTTTATCATCAAAGTCTCCTTTATTCTTCTTTTTAACTCATTCTTTTCATAAAAAATAACCGAAGCATTGTCAAACAATATTCTATGACCTGTATTCAATTCATGAATATATAAAGCTGAGTTAAGATACCTATGTTTAACTCTACTTATATGAACCTTAACCCTTTCCTTAAGACTAAATTTACTCTGGCCTACATAAAATTTACCACAACTACATGGAATTTTATAAACAATACCAGGAATAGACCTACTATCAATAGACTGCTTTGAACCATTAAGTAATGAATTCAAATCAGAACCTTTCCTCCATGCAACCTTCTTTCCACCTAACAAATGACTATTCCTATAAACCAAATTATAAATTGATGCTTTAAATGGTAAAGACATATAATCATCATCCTTACCAACAAAATTCTTATCATCCAAATCACGACTATAAACATTATTATTAAATACCACTTTTTTAATAAAATCATGACTATAACCCAATTCTACATATTCAGCAGCAAATTGACTTTTTTGAATATCAGCATCATTATTAAAATTATTAAGCCTTCTATTCCGACAACAAAAATTCAACAAAGACATTTTTTTATGTATAAAATGCTGATAACTATCAGGCCTAATCATATTTCTCAAATTTTTAGGTTTTATAAAATGACTACAAAACAAAACATCATTAACCTTCTCAACATTTAAATCTAAAAACTTTAATTTTACAAAATCAAAACCACCCCCCTCAATTGTAAACTTAATATTAGAATCAAAACCATTCAATCCACATAAAAACTCTTCTAATTTCTCTTTCTGAATAACAAACAAACAATCATCAACATACCTAACAAATAATTTAATAGAACCCGAAAACATATTAATAATACTACACTCCAAATAATCAATATAGACAGCACACATCAATGGAGAAATGACATAACCAATAACCCAACCTTCTCTAATCTTATAAAACACATCATTAGACATAAAATACATTGAATCCTCTAACAGCAAAAGCAAATCATGAAAAACCTTAATCTTATCTGCAGAAAAACATTCTAATTTTTTTAAAATTGAAAGAAAAACATCAATACTTTTTAATCTATTAACCGATTGGTACATATTTTCAATGTCTAAACTACCAAAAACACAATCATCATCCAAAACAAAACCATTTATTTTCTTAAAAGCTTCAAAGGAAGAAGAAACACAAAATTGACCCAGTTTTATGTAATCCTTAAAATATCTTATAATAAATTTTGATATTTTATCAACAATTCCTCCTGTAAAATCAAAAATACATCTCAAAGGAAAATTATCTTTATGAGACTTCAAATTAAAGAAAACCTTTGGAGCCACAAAATCACTAGGGTAACAATTTAAATAAGTAGCTCTATCAAAAATCTTTTTATTTTCCATAACTTTCATAATCTTAATTAATTTAGATTTTATTTTTTTACCAGGATCAGAATCTAAAATAGCATATTTCCATTATTTAATTCTAAAGAAACTTTACTTTTAAAATCAATATTATTTAACAATACAAACCGGCCACCTTTATCTTCTTTTAATAATATAACATCATTGGCTTTCAATCTTTTTTAACAAAACTAATAACCTTAGGGGCAAAAACAAATTTTTCTCTTTTAAGTAATTGACTATTCAAAATAACCTGTAAAGACATTTTATTTTCATCAGAAATATTACTACTACTTTCAATTGCAGAAACAAAATCAAAAATTAAACTTCTATTAGCAAATGGAACAAAGCCAGGACCCTTAGCTAAAATAGCCAAATCAGATGCAAATTTGTTTTTGCCTCTAAGGTTATTAGTTTTGTTAAAAAAAGATTGAAAGCCAATGATGTTATATTATTAAAAGAAGATAAAGGTGGCCGGTTTGTATTGTTAAATAATATTGATTTTAAAAGTAAAGTTTCTTTAGAATTAAATAATGGAAAATATGCTATTTTAGATTCTGATCCTGGTAAAAAAATAAAATCTAAATTAATTAAGATTATGAAAGTTATGGAAAATAAAAAGATTTTTGATAGAGCTACTTATTTAAATTGTTACCCTAGTGATTTTGTGGCTCCAAAGGTTTTCTTTAATTTGAAGTCTCATAAAGATAATTTTCCTTTGAGATGTATTTTTGATTTTACAGGAGGAATTGTTGATAAAATATCAAAATTTATTATAAGATATTTTAAGGATTACATAAAACTGGGTCAATTTTGTGTTTCTTCTTCCTTTGAAGCTTTTAAGAAAATAAATGGTTTTGTTTTGGATGATGATTGTGTTTTTGGTAGTTTAGACATTGAAAATATGTACCAATCGGTTAATAGATTAAAAAGTATTGATGTTTTTCTTTCAATTTTAAAAAAAATTAGAATGTTTTTCTGCAGATAAGATTAAGGTTTTTCATGATTTGCTTTTGCTGTTAGAGGATTCAATGTATTTTATGTCTAATGATGTGTTTTATAAGATTAGAGAAGGTTGGGTTATTGGTTATGTCATTTCTCCATTGATGTGTGCTGTCTATATTGATTATTTGGAGTGTAGTATTATTAATATGTTTTCAGGTTCTATTAAATTATTTGTTAGGTATGTTGATGATTGTTTGTTTGTTATTCAGAAAGAGAAATTAGAAGAGTTTTTATGTGGATTGAATGGTTTTGATTCTAATATTAAGTTTACAATTGAGGGGGTGGTTTTGATTTTGTAAAATTAAAGTTTTTAGATTTAAATGTTGAGAAGGTTAATGATGTTTTGTTTTGTAGTCATTTTATAAAACCTAAAAATTTGAGAAATATGATTAGGCCTGATAGTTATCAGCCTTTTATACATAAAAAAATGTCTTTGTTGAATTTTTGTTGTCGGAATAGAAGGCTTAATAATTTTAATAATGATGCTGATATTCAAAAAAGTCAATTTTCTGCTGAATATGTAGAATTGGGTTATAGTCATGATTTTATTAAAAAGTGGTATTTAATAATAATGTTTATAGTCGTGATTTGGATGATAAGAATTTTGTTGGTAAGGATGATGATTATATGTCTTTACCATTTAAAGCATCAATTTATAATTTGGTTTATAGGAATAGTCATTTGTTAGGTGGAAAGAAGGTTGCATGGAGGAAAGGTTCTGATTTGAATTCATTACTTAATGGTTCAAAGCAGTCTATTGATAGTAGGTCTATTCCTGGTATTGTTTATAAAATTCCATGTAGTTGTGGTAAATTTTATGTAGGCCAGAGTAAATTTAGTCTTAAGGAAAGGGTTAAGGTTCATATAAGTAGAGTTAAACATAGGTATCTTAACTCAGCTTTATATATTCATGAATTGAATACAGGTCATAGAATATTGTTTGACAATGCTTCAGTTATTTTTTATGAAAAGAATGAGTTAAAAAGAAGAATAAAGGAGACTTTGATGATAAAACTCCTTGATTCTGAGGCT
The DNA here is from genome assembly GCA_028023455.1 of Epiperipatus broadwayi. NCBI lineage: Eukaryota > Metazoa > Onychophora > Udeonychophora > Euonychophora > Peripatidae > Epiperipatus > Epiperipatus broadwayi. The sequence continues at coordinate 15,321,193 of JAQFVV010012404.1, read as the reverse complement.
ATCAATCTTATGAAGACTTCTTTTGATATTAAGGGAAGGTGGAGTTTGAAATGAATTATGGGAAGGTTTGTTTGTTTGTATATATATATGTTTTCCTTTAGGTTGATTTTCACTTGAGAAGGTCTATTTGTAGTAGATGAAACCATGGTTGTGTAAGGATTTTGGTAAAATTTTGAATTTAATCTAGTACTGTATTGTTTTATGGTTTTGCATTTATATATACATATATATATATTATAGCGTCTTGATCAATTATCTGTGTTGGTATGCTATTGGTGTTACATTGTGATTCAGTTTGATTTTCATGTGGAAGCTATTGCTGTAAACCGGTGTGGGTGTGTCACTTAGGTATATTGGTTTTAAGTAGATTGTTTTACCAAATTGTTGCATTATACCTTGGAAATCTTGAATGTTATATCCAAAGTATGTATTTCTGATGGTTCCTGTGATATAATTTTGTCTATTTTCATCAACAGTTATCAGGGCATAATTTCCTAGGGTTTTTATCAGGTTCTGAAGTCTAGTTTTTTGATAGATATTAAAAAAGTCTAGAGCTAAGTATCTCGAGTTGGAGTGTTCTCCAATAGTTAAAATCGAATCCCATGTTCCGTTTTGTGTCATTTCCTCATATAATAATTTTCTTGGGAATTTATATAGGTTTAAACTTTTATCTGTTGAGGCTATACTATCGATTTTTGTGAGATAAATTTTTTGAATGAATTAAAAAGTTTTATTGGGATCGTGCTGTTAAAATCATTGTTAATTATTTGCAATTCTTGCTGTGTCCACGTGACTTCTGGAAGCTATAGGTTATTACTGTTATCAAGATATAACGCATTAATTTCCGTTTGATTTTTTTTTTTTTAATTTTTGACTCTGCATTAAGGTTGGATTGTTTTCTATATTTCTTGATTTGTACTGTAATTTAGTAATATCTGCATATGTTTTTCCTGGGTTTCTTGTGCTTTGTACGTTATTAATGATTTTGGCGCTATTTATAGCGTTATCTTTTTCTGACGCCATGCAGCTGTTGTAATTTGGAATTTTAATTTCTAATAAGTTTAATTTTATGCTTACTTTTCTGGTGTAAACTCCCTTATGTTAGCTGGAACTATGGTTCTCTTGGTTCTAGACGTTTTTTGAACAGGTTTCTGTTTTGTTTTCAGTATTTTCTATATATTTACATTTGGACCTTGGTTTGATGTGCTGCTTCCGTTGCATAACATATTATTACCTAAATAATAATAATAATAATAATAATAATAATAATAATAATAATAATAATAATAATAATTTAACTCATGTCATTATTCAAAAAATGATCAAAATACATCTTCCATCTATTCAATATATCATTGTCATTATATAAAATGGTGTTATTTATATATTTAATAAGATTGTTATATTGTTTTTAGGTCTATGTGTTTCTTTCGGTATAAAAAAAAACTACACAATGATTAGATTCAGAAGTGTTTGTATCTTCTTTGCCCTTTTGATCCACCAATCATTTTTAAGCTTTCTTGTCAGGCTTTGAACTTCTTCTTTCAGATCTTTATATTTATTATGAAGTTCAACATTGAATTTATTATTTTGCCAAGCCAAAAACAATGTGTTTCCTTTTAATCAAATTACTAATAATAATATCATTGTCAGAAAAGCAGTCATGATTGCTTTTTAGTGAACTAAATAAATTTATTTGCATCTATAGCATATTCCCTACAAAAATTCCATGCTTCAATAATAAGGTTATCATGAACATCTGAATTAGCAATTTTGTTATTAGATAGCTGTTGATATTTAGTTTGTATAGTAGATATTTCTACATAATAAATATCAATTTTCTTGTGAATATGATTGAAATTAATTTTTTAATGAATCTATCATTTTAATATTGAAACATATTACACTTGTAAATCTTCTTGGAATGTGAACTTCTCTTGTTTTCTAGCTCCTAATTATAATGTAATAAGTCAATGTTTTGAGTGCAAGTCCATCGTTGATCTTTTATAACATATTTCTGTCTAAGCAAAGTGTTTGATGAAAAATTTAATACTAAAAGACCATTTACATTTATTATTTGTATCAACACACAAATTAAAATCTTCAAAAAGAAAAAAAATTGATTTTTCTATAAGAATGCTATCCAGCAAGAAATAAAAGCTTTCTTTCTTTAAATTTCTCTAAATCTAAGGTTGAAGCATTGACATTAGTAAAATGAGTACTAAGACCATTCTGCAAGGCAACTTTTAACAACATTAACCTTTCATCAATACAAAAAAAATTCCAAAAGTAGAAGATACAAAATTAGACTACATCAAATCCCACACTATGCATTTTTCTTTACCTGACTGAACTGATTTCCAAAAAAACTTGTAGCCATCCAAATGTTCCAATAAATATCTTTTCCTGTAAGATGAATTTCACAAAGAACCACTTAATTTCTACTTAGCCATTTATTGTAATTCTCCAATCTGGTCTTGAAAAGTTACTCTTTGCATAATCCATATGAAAAAAGGAATTTATAATATTTATGTTTTAGTAATATTATGGTTTCCTGCCATCTATTTATGTTATTTGTCATTTTTCTATCTCTATAATGAATAATACAGCCAGGCATGACAACCTAACTATAAAAAAAATACAAATATCAAACATGTAAAACAAAATCTTTGCATTCAAAGGCAAGTTGTTTCAGCAATAAGAAAAAAAAAGCTGGAACTATTAGTAAAAAAATAATAATACCATAAAATATGTGGAAGATTTCTACAAAAAAAATTGTATACTAATATAGAACTGAAAAAACAAATTAACTCTTATAATTACTGTATCTTTGGAATTCCAAAGCATTTTAAATGAAGAAATGAAACCTGCAAATAAATCTATAATGTGATAAAAAGCTTCAGGAAATAATAGAATTAATATTGATATGGTAAAAAACACAGATAAATATAACAATTATTACAATGCTGTATAATATCTAAATGAAAACATTATACTAAGATATTAAAAGAATTCAATAGTAATATTGATTTTTAAAAAATGTAATAAAGATGTTAGAAATTACTGACATATTAGTCTTATATCAGTTAAAAACAAAATATTTATAAAGATAATTACAGGACTATAATGAACTTTTTATAGTGCTTTTGTGGATTAAATTGAAAAAGGAAGTAAAACTAAACAGAAATTATTTAAGGCACCTATATTTTTTCAGAATATTGATTGATAATCATGAATTAGAAAAAGATAACAACTACAAATATCTTTATTAATACAGATTTTTTAAAAAAAGAATGAACATAATCTAAGAATTAAATTTGGATGGTGTGCTTTTAGTACAAATAACTTAATATTAAAAAAATATTTTATGCATTTGTAAACAAAGATTTTTAATAATATGTCTTAACACTTCTTATTTTTGAATATGAGATGTGGATCCTTAACAAAAGACCAATGCAAAGACTTCAAACTATTGGGAACAAAATTCAAGAAATAGAAGAGACCAAAAATGAAATAGCTGGGAAAGAGAACAAGCAAAAATCATTTAACATCAATAAAAGAATCAAACAATTAAAATAGATTGCAGGATATTTCTAAAAAAAATATGATAATTGATAGTTTAAATTGTAATTCATACCTCAAGAGATTTAAATGATCCAAATAGAGACTATATATGAAATAGATGGATGGCATAAGGAAGTCTATTGGTATGATGTGGAGAAAAGAAGCAATTTACTCAAAGAAACTTGATTAGACTTGGAGAAATACTCATTGTGCAGTAGATTAATAATGCTTGAAATTGATGTATTATGAACATCCTTTATAATGACAAAAACAGGTTACATGATAATGTCCCTAGTATAATGCACTGTTTCATATTATGAAATCTCAAATGCTAAATTCTATCAATATCATTCTCAGCCAAGATAAATACCTTTCTGAATTTACTTCAGTTATTTCTGATCCACAGTTTAACTACACTATTATAGAAAATCTAGATTTATGCATTTAATGTGTAATCTTTTTTTAAGTTTCTTAGGATGCAATTTATACTATCAGTTATTCATTTATTTTTTAACTTTTCTAACATCAATTTAGTCCAGCTTTGTTTCAGCTACTTAGTCATTTCAATAAGGTCAGTAATCCCTTTTTCTTCTTTCAGAATTCCATTTCACTTTCAATTCAATTTTATTAATATTCTTCACAAATGCTATTTACCTTTAGTGTACAAATTGCATTACATCTTTTATTAGAACTTTTCCATTCTATGTAAATATTTCTTCCCTGTTCTAAATTGCATAATGAAATTTATCAAATGAAATTATAATGATTCTTATTAACTTAAACTAACTTAGTATAACATAAACTTAAATGTTTGGAAGAAAAAGACTTTTATTTTAAGATTTGTTTCTTAAACTTAAAAATCAACTGATGATTTAAATGAATGTATAGAAATCAAATCTTAATAGTTTAAACTAAATAAAATGATTTTTTTAACATGTGTTTGTATAATGTGTAGTTTAGGTAGTTAGATTTTAATGTTCACAAAATATTGTTATTACATCTGAGCACATTAGCTGATTATAAAGCTCTAAATACACAATGCAAGTAAATTAAGAATTAGTTTACTATGCTCTTGCATAAGATGTGATGCTTCACAAACATCATATTGGACTGGTTTATCCAAATAAGAGCTAGAGAATAGATTTGTTTTCTTTGTATTTGCTGATCATATTATTTACAATGCTAATGAAAAAGATAAAGAAGAGACATTCTTAATTTATGCTTAGCAGTGATTATCAAAAACTTGTAATGTAAGAAATTATTAATTAAGATTAGCATGATTATCCACTTATCATGAAAGTAAACTTTTCATTTACATATTCTATTGCAAGAATTAGTTTCTTCAGTACTCCTCTGTAAAAAAACAATGAAGTAAAAGACAATTCTTGGTGGTAAGGGTTTACAGCTTTCTACTGTTTTACCCTTTTAAATAAGTTTACCTTGATACTCATTTTGAGTAGTTAGATCAGTTGTGATCTAATACCAAAAAAAAAAAAAAATTAAGCTTACTTTGAACCTGATAAAAAATTCCAAATTTGCTTGGATTTGAATTATACTATAAAACAAAACGTTATTTTTCTATATCAACTTTGGTTATTATTGTGAATCTTTCAAAAGCAAAAACTGATGGAAATCAAAATGTTAATGTATATATAAAACTAGTTCCCTGTAATGCATACTTAGTTGATATATCTGAATAAAATTAATTATTCCCTTATCAATGCAACATATTTAAAAAGATAAAAATAAATAAATATATTCTAGGAAGAAATAAAAATAAAAAAGAATTATTTTTCATGTAATTTTCTTAGCAAAACCTAATCACAAAAAAGTAAAAATGATTTTAAAGACGGTAATACCATACATACATAATGCATTATGAATGTTCTGTAAATGAATACTCAATTTCTAACAGTATCCTGTAACAGAAACAAACAAAAAAACTTTTTTTACTATTATTTGTTTGTACGTGTGTGTTCATATATACACGCACACTAAAGACTATAAAAGGATTTTAAATAGAGAATAAAAATATTGATTAAAATAAATAAGCCTTCGAGTGGTTGATTGCTTGAGAAATTATGTGACTTTCGAGCATCAGAAATGACAGACTGAATATTGATCATAAAATCTTTCATTCTCAAGTCCGTCATTCTATCACTGGGTTAAACTGGAGAAAAATTAAAATAAATGAAAAAAAAAACAACAACATATAAAGAAAAAAAAAATCAAAATTTATATGTCAATTAGGATAACAAACTTTATTTGGAATTTGAAATATTATTGTTAATGTTATATATTTAATCTTGGAAAAAAATCCTCCATATATTTTCATTATTATATCTGAATTTATGCAATGATAAATAGTCCTGCTCAATCATTATGTTATGTCAAATCTAGAACTTATCACCAAGAAATAGCAAAACCATAAGATATAACAAAAAGCATCCAATTGGCTTGAACCATGATAATGAATATCTATCATAAGGTGGATAGTGACTAGGCAATTAATGATGATCAGAAAAACTTAAGCCTGATTTCAAAGAGGAGTGATAATTTTCTCTGGGCACTGACAGTCACTGAATCCACATCTATCATGACACTACCAAAGAAATAATTTAGCCATTATTCATAAGTATTACTCTTCACCTCTATAGGCAATTTGAATGGCACTTAAATAACTTACTACTGCTTGAATAGGTAATATTTAGGATTATAATCATATCACAGAACACTCTCATTCCAAACATGTTACTCTGAATTATTTTAAATAAAATATTTGGAATGGGCATTGATAAATGAAAAGTAAAAGTATATTTTCACATTTATTAAAATCATTCATTATGAGTTTGGATGCAAAACAATTTTGAATACTGTATTTGGAATGAGAATGTTTTGTGATGTGATTAGCCAAAATAATCTGCATATTGTCAGTTTGAGAAGATGTGCCTTATTGTTGCTCTTTTTAAGCATTTACTCTTCAGTCACTGATCAGATGAATACTCAAACAATAATATGTATTATTAAAGGATGATGATGATGATGATGGTGTTAATTCATCATTTTTAAACTATTACTTTAAAAAATCAAGATGTAAGATAATTTTTATCTGCATACTTGAAGAATATATTATTTTAATTTAGTTCTCATTTAAATTCTTAAAATTTTAACAGATTAAAACTATACAATAAGAGATTTCATTGCATTGTTTTGATATATATTCAGAAATAGGAGCATAGTAAAAAAAAAAAAAATGTTTAACACTAAAGATAATACAGCAAGATTTATCTCTGTTATAAACGTTATTGTATTTAAAAAAATATTTCTTCAATGATTATATATTTATAACAAAAATTTGAAGCAATAGAAAAAGAAAAAAAACGAACATAAAAATATTGCAAATAAAAATTTAAAAAGTCTACACTTTTTTAATAAAACTTTAAAAGGTTTTAGTATTTTTGAAAATAATATAAAAATACTATTTTTTAAATTATTTATGCCAAGTGTCAATAATTTAAAAAAAATAAAATTCCCATGAATTTACAAAAAAAGTTCAAAAAATGTATTAAATAATTCACAATTGATGACATGTATTAATAAATTTCTTATTGCATTCATATATACAAAAAACTGTACCATCTGCTTTGTGTTAAAATATGATAAATTGATATGACATTCATCATTATTATTGCAAAGATGATCATTACCAAACTATATAGGATGGAGAACTTTCAAAATTTTATCCAGTTTCTCTGGTGTATGACTTCTCCACATCATACCAGAAAACTCCTTTGTCTCTTCAATCTATCTCATCTGTGATCATTTTATTTGTCTTTTATAATTTTTAGGATGGAATTTTAGACTTCAACTGCCCAATGATAATCATTTTTTCGAACAGCATATCAGACCCATTTCATTTTAGTCTATTATTTTTTTTAGTGGTACTTGTTTATTTTCTCACCACATATTTCACTTTTGATTCTATTTAATACTCTCAACATGTATTTCTTTATATTTCATTGTATAGTCTGAGATCTCTGCATTATTTTTCTATTATATATATATATATATATATATATATATATATAGGGTACAATATATATATATATATATATATATATATATAAGCTTTATATTTAATAAAAGCAATGGAAAACACATTTAATACAAATTTCTTTTAATACTAAGTTATTTCTAACAAAAGCGTTCTATTCAAGTTTATCTATGGCTAATTTAATTTATTATATTTTCATATACAATAATATGACATAATATTTAAAATTGTTAACTTATTTTCTTCTCATTCTAATAAGTTCTGAAAAAGTTTTCTTCTTTAGATATTCAGAAAATGTTATAAAAGCTATCAAATAAAATTTAAAAAAGTAATATTAAAGATGAAAGCTAAAATAATTAAAGTTCAATGGCTTTTCAAAAAAAACATAAAACAGAATGATAATAATTTAATTCATTTTAGCATTGCCCTACTTTGTTGCCTTCAGATGATAACTCTTGTAATGTTTTGTAAAACTCTGAACCATTATTTACGGAAAATAATAATATCATAGTCAAAATTTTGATGGATCAAATCATTTACATTTATATCATAACCTTTTCATTTTAATTCACATAATACTGTATGTAAAATTGTTATAAAAAAATTTTGGTGATAGAAAATCATTCAGTAGTACAGCATTATCAATGTTATTTTTTTTGTGTCATCATATAATTTAATTATTGTTGTTGAACAGTGATAAATATTCTTCAAGATCTGACAATATCATCGTTCTTTATTTTGATATTTCAAAGTTCTAATAAAAATTAAATGCATTTTCATAATTCATAATCCAATGTGTAATGGCAATTTATTAGCCCTTTTAATAACTTGTCAAATGTTATTTACTGCGTTATGACATCTTTATATACAGTTTGTTTCTTTGGTTAGCAGAATCTAAAGTTTTTTTAAAGATAGATAATAAAGATCTTGTACAAAATTATCAGAAAACTGATAAGTCTATAAGATTTGATAGCTTCTATTTCATTTTCTTAAATATCAATTCCATTATCAGAAAACTGATAAATCTATAAGATTTGATAGCTTCTGTATTTTTATATTGGACTATTTCCATCATCTAATATGTGTGTTGAATGTCTTTAGAAAAGTTTAATTTTTAGTCAAATATTCCAAATGCATTCAACAGTTAGTAATATCACAGCAAACAGGTTAGTATATGCACCAACTGTTAGTAATACTGATATTACTAACAGTTGAATGCATTTGGAATATTTAACTAAAAATTAAACTTTTCTAAAGACATTCAACACACATATTAGATGATGGAAATAGTCCAATATAAAAATACAGCTAGAACACCATCATCACAAACTTTCAGAAAAACATTGATAGCTTCTATTTCATTTTCTTAAATATCAATTCCATTATTTAAATAATGGAATTTATATTTAAGAAAATGAAATAGAAGTTATCAAATCTTATAGACTTATCAGTTTTCTGATAATTTTGTACAAGATCTTTATTATCTATCTTAAAAAAACTTTAGATTCTGCTAACCAAAAAAACAAGCTGTATATAAAGATGTCATAACACAGTAAATAACATTTGACAAGTTATTAAAAGGGTTAATAAATTGCCATTACACTTTGTATTATGAATTATGAAAATGCATTTAATTCTGATTAAAACTTACATATTTGGTAATAGCTTATTAACAATTTTACTATTTTTTAACTGCTTCTTTTAAGATAGTGACAGTAATTTCTATTCTTTATACATTTAATTGTATGTCTCATCTCTTCATCAAACTATTTAAAATTTCAAATAAATACAGATAAACACTATTTTATAATAAATGCTTTTATTTGTCATATACTAAATACCAAAAAATTAATTGTTTCCTTAATCATATTGAGGGTTTTAGGTTGAACTTGAAATAGGAGTTCAGAAATTGATTAACTCCTTCTGTAAGAGGACCCCCCAAACTTTTATTTCAAATTCGATCTGAAAACCCAATTACAGTTGAAGAATCAATTATTTTTTGGTTTATAATGCATGACAAATAAAAACATTTACTATACGATATTTTTTTCTGGATTTACTTTTATGCTTTTAGTACTGGCACAGGAGTTAAAAACATCCCATGATATGAGCTTGACACTAATAGTTTATATATATCACAAAATATTCCTGCATTAAGTTAATATGTTTACCCATTATGCTTATATCCTATTTAATATGTGTCCTTAATTATATAAGCATATAATAAATCATTAAAATGTGAAAACATCCTTTCAGGTGAAAAGTGTTTGACATTTTTTTTCTTTTTCTAAAAAATGTTTACCAAACCAATATTGTAAACAAATTTTCTTTAATAATATGATTTTACTTTAAATCAATTTGGTACTTCTATGTCAGTAAATATTTCTTCAATATGTATGATTTCACTTTAAATTGATTTGACATTTCTACTTTATACACATATTGATAAATTTTTCTAAAATATGTATGTTTTGTTTTAAATCAATTTGATCTTTCTAGTTATATATAAAACACAAAATATATCTGCAATAAGTTAATATGTAAACTTATCCCTTATGTATGTATCCTATTTAGTATGTGTCCATAATTATATATGTATATAATAAGTCACTTTAACTTAAAATGTGAAAACATCTCTTCTGGTGAAAAGTACTTGATATTTTTTTTCTTTTCCTAAACAAGCTTATCAAACCTATATTATAAATGAACTTTCTTTTATAGTATGATTTGACTTTAAATCAACTTGATACTTCTAATTTATATATATATATATCAGTAAATATTTCTTTAATATACATGATTTTACTTTAAATTAGTTTATATATCATTAAATATTTCTTTAATGCATATGATTTTACTTTAAAGTAATTGTAAAGTAATTTTATTTTATTCTAACTGAAATCAAGCTTTAAATTAAACAAAAAAAAATTCACACATATTTTGACTAAATTTGAACTCAGACATTCTTAGTTAAATTAAATGTTATTTGAATGTAATAAAATTCCCTTTATTCCACCTAGCAATGATATTTATGTTATTCATATAAATATTTTCTTTGATATATTTTCTTTCTACAAAGCTTTCATTGCTCAGTTAGCCTTTCACAATTACAATTTGGCTTGCCCAGTTGTTTATAACATCCATAGTTACATTAGCTTATTCAATTTATAGAGCATAACTATGCCAAACACTTTAAGTTACTATATATATATATATATATATATATAGTATTATATGGTTCTGCTGTTTTCTAATAATTAAATCTTATTTCTGGATATGCTGTTAAACACTTTCATTTATCTTAAAAATTTGATTGCTCTGTTTGTTTGTCTGGTTCAAATCATATAACCAATTTTTAATATATCTCTATTGAATGGATTTTCTTCAAGTTTTGTATGTATATTAGGTAACAATGGTATGCAATTTGACATTAAAATATTTCATGATTGTCTTGCTGAAGTCCTGTCTAACATTGTTGTCAGAAAAATTTCAAAATACATGATATTGATCCAGTAAGTTTTTAATAATGAACATTAGATAATAGTATATATATTTAAAAAATATGCTTAATTTAGAAATTTACTAATAAGCATTTGCAGTTAATTAAAATAGAAAGAAAACCAAATAAAAAATGAGCTCTTATTTTTTTTTTTTTTTTGATTACTTAACAAAAAATTGCTTTTTAAAAAAATGTTGCCTTCATAAATAAAAACAATCTTGTAAAAGATTTTTTGCTGGAAATTTCATTTCAAAAATTAAACATAATTTGAATATGAATAGTTACAAAAAATCTGTTGCAAAATATTCAATACTAAAAAGTAAAAAAAATATAAAAAATATTTTTATAAAAAATGTTTTTGTTTAATTGGATTAGACCACAATTGGGTTATTATACTTGAAATAAAAAAAATTGGGGAGGGGGTATCCACAAATTAATTAATTCAATCATTTATGAATGCACTCAACCTCCACACACCAATTTTTATTTTATATTTAAAAGAACAACTTAATTTAAGAAGTTAATGGTAAATTAATTTTTAAGTACCACATATCAATAAAAAATTATTTTCAAATCTTATTATTTTTATGACAAAAACATTTAGTTTATAAGATTAATTTAATCTACATTTAATTTTTAGAAAGTAATGTCACTCACTTGGAAATAATTTTATGGGAATGAAAGAGGAATGTCCAGATAAAGGATCAATTAGTTAAGTGATAACGTATTAAGAGAAGAGCAGTTAGAAATTCCAAGTCAAGTGGAACAGACTAACAGATTGTTTTTCAACAACATTGAAGGTGTGTATTTTTAAATCCCTCTGATAAATATAATTACTCTCTAAGTATTTTAGTGAAAGAAATTCTACACTAATATTTTATTGGTATATATATACTAATGCTATATTCTTAAATTAGTTAAGGAACAAATATATATATAACTCATTTTTAAAGGCAAGATTAATTTAATTATTCACCATTTTCTAATCATGTGCAGGATTTTACATTTTCAAAAACATTGTAGGTAATGCTTTAGCATTATCATATAAAGTTGTAAATATGTACTAATATTATACATTTCAACCCAACCAGAATTAATCAGTTAGACCAAGCTCTCTATTTACTTTATATATGTTATATAAATTTGCGTTATAAGAGTTACAACAATCATTAATTACTCTTTAATAAATATTATTATGTTTGAAATATAAAAACATTAATTTATTTTTTTAATTATAAATATATATGATGTTTTCTTACAAAAAAAGTGAATAAAGCGCTCTGTGTATATGTTGCTTACTTTTATCGTAATCGTGACTCAGTCATATCTCAATTGCTATAATTTAAATAATATAGGAGCTTCATTTGTAGAGGATTTGTATTTACAATTGCTTAAATATATTACACAAATGATAATGGATTTAAAATTGAATTTAGCATCATGGATCACATCCAAAGATTGGGATTTATAAAAGAGCTAATGAATATGAGTTTCCATTATGCTTCAGATTTATAGATTATAAAAATACATTTGATTCTAGTGATTAAAGCATTGATCCATTAAGATATAGAATCCACCAGAACATTGTCAAATTCTGAAGATATTTATCAAAATGCAACAGCAATGATTAATAATAAGAAAGATGTATGACAGAGACATATCTGCAGAATTCTTTACAGCAGTTTCACAAGAAATATTTTGTAGATTAAAATGGAAAGCTATATTAATTAAATTGAGATTATTTAAATCACCTAGATTTGCAAGTGATGTGGTTGTTTTTGCTTATAATGGTTCCGAGTTTTAGAAAAGGTTGCAAGAGTTATCAGAAAAAGAGTAAAAAAGTAAGATTAAACATAAATGCTAAAAAAAGCATAGTAATGCTCAATGGATTTGATCAAAAAAAAATATCAAATATCAATACAGATGAAAATATAATGAATGAAATAAATATAAAATTAAACTTGAATGGAATGTTTTCAGTAAAACAAATTTAAAGGAAAAGTGTCTATGTGTTTGTAAAGGAAGATTTTTAATAAAAGTATTTTATGCAGTTTTACTTATGAATCTGAAACTTGGACATTTAACAGAAGAGCAATACAGACACTTCAGGTGACCCAATAAAGTATGGAGTGATATATGTTAAGAGTAATAAGAAGAAATTAAAATAAAATGCAAGGGTTACAGAACAACAGGTAGTAATGACATCATTGAGAAAATGAAGAGGCTAAAATGGATCTAAGATGAACATTTTTCTAGAAGAGATGAGACTAAATGGATGCTTGAAGTTTTAAGTTGAATTCCAAGAGATTGTAAAAGACTTAGAAAAAGACAAAGTATGAGATGAGATCATGTTTGGGGAGACCTTCATCCTGCAGTGCATCAATTTGCACTAAAAATTATGATGATAACTATTAAATATAAAATTCTAATAATATATTTAATATTTAAAATGATGCATTTAGTCATTAATATTATCTTTGCAATCAATACAAATCTCTACTATCTTCTAGTTTACTTTGATATTATCATCACTTTTCATATTTTATTATCATCTTTTATTTTTATTTTTTGATTTTAATTATGATAAGTTTACAAATATTATTCAATTTAGTGATCTATCACTTCATAAAATAGTCACTGCTGATAAAGATGTAATGAATAACAAATCTGTTTCTATTAATTATATTTCTATTTTTTATTATTAAAGGCTACACAGAGTTCATTGTTTTTGTATTAAAATATATCTTCACGTTGTCTTAACAAAATATTTTTTTTCTGAAATATATAAAATATCGATTTTTTTCTTTTTTTCCAATTTAAAAGAAAGCTGCAAAAACGTTCCAAAATAATTATAGACTGATATCACTGTTATGCAGTATTTCCAAAATAAATCAGTGAAAACAAATCTTATAATAATATATAACCATATGGCTAATGTCATAAGTGAACAAGTTCATCTACATGTAATATCTTTTGATATCAATAAAGCTTTTGATATGATGAATTACAGCATTTTATTATTTGAACTGGGTGGTCTAGATTTTCTTCTCTTTCACAATGGTTTAAAACAAACTCAAGTGAATATCCAAATTATGTTGTTTTTTTTTTTTAATAGTTTTAAAGATCTGAAGTCAAAATGCAGTCCTTCAAAGAAGCACAGTTGAATCTATTTTGTTCTCCTTATACTGTATATTTATGATATATACCAAAATGGCATCACATAATTATTTCTTAAGACTAATAGTTTATCTGACCATACAGAATTTCAATGTTCAATAAAAAACTTTATGATTTTCTGTAAACAAATCTGATGATTGTTAATATTGAGAAAGTGTCCATTGTCTCGTTTAGTAATAAAACTTTATCCAGCTATTTTCAGTACTCTGAGCATTATACTATTATTTCTAGTTTAGTAATAATGATATGTTTTTAAAACAAGTATGTGCTAAATCCCTACAAATTTCCTCAAATTCTAGAATTTTGAACAATTATTAAATTTAAATCAAGGTAGTATGTGATTGATAACACCTACATGCATGTGTAAATACATCATTCTTTTCATCCAACAGTATTTTTCTTCCTATACAACCAGAATTGTGTTTTTCATGAACGTTTTATTAAATGTTCTATTTTTTTCTTTAATTTTTAAACTTCAAAGAACTTTTTTGTTCCAAAAACAAAAATTCAAATCTGATGGATATATAACATTTTCCACCACCTGTAACTATATAATATTTTTCATATTTTTTTCATATAAATAATTTATAATGCTGTAAAATAATAGTCTATTTTTGTATTGTACAATAACAGTCTATTTTGTGAACTGATGCTTATATGATTCTAACAAATAGGCAAAACTCTCTCCATATAGTAATGCCACTCAAAACAAGACAGAGTAATCAATGGATGCCAGAAGGCTTATGCATAAAATCTCCAGCTACTGCCTGCTCATCCAATATCCCCAAACTAGTTTCTGGGTTATGGCCTTCATCAGTGAAGAGCCTTGGATCTAAGAGCACTGCACCTAGATCTTAGGTTCTAATGCAACTTTCCAGCAGCTATCTTTTATCTCTACTTAACTACAAAACTATGAGAACAAAATTGAAACAAATATTTTCAATCTAAGCTCAGTAGGTTATATAGTCATATGGATCTGAACTTAGTTCAGCACCCATCCATTTTGGTATCTTTGGTTCTTTTATAACCATAGCCATCACCTTCCTATTAGGCAGGATTGGTATTAAACATAGATCCTAAGATTTAGGTGCAGTGCTCTCAGATCCAAGGCTCCTCACTGATGAAGGCCATAAGCCAGAAACTAGTTTGGGGATATTGGATGAGTAGGCAATAGATAGGGATTTTATGCACAAATCTTCTGGCTTCCATTGATTATTGTCTTGCTTTGAGTGGCACTACTGTATAAAGAGTTTTGCCTATTTTAACAACAGTTATGAGCAAGCATGTGAAATAATGATCATATGATGTTTAATGATTCTAACAAATTGCAACTACACAATTCCAGAGATATTTTCTACAAATTATTAAGTATGTAATGCTTTTTATACATTTATTTTATATAAATAATTTATAATTAAATAAATTTATAATGCTGTAAAATTACAGTTTATTTTTTTTGTTATAGAATAACTGTTTGTTTTGTGTTTTGCTAGATATTATAATGGTTGGGGAACATGGACACTTCCGATAACTGCCGTACAGGGCGCCACTATGCTGTTTGAACCTAGAAAATTTATAATGTAGGCAGATAACCCTGGGAAAGATCCAAATTTTATAAACCATTAGCCTTAGACACTAGCTCAAGGAGTAGCTCAGATTTATAATCCAAATTCTTAAAATATATTTCTAATAAAGAAAAGGATAAAAAAATAAGCTACTGCCAGTAATTATCACAAAAACATTTTTTTAAGCACATATATAAATCCAAGGAATAAATTAATATTGCCTTCATTTGTTACTATTATTATTTTAAACTTAGGTTTTGTTATTTTAATAAATTCGCACAGATGAATATTTTATACTATTTAATATTTTATAAACATAAATACGCTGCATAGATTATGCATTTATATACTCGATTCCTTTTAACTCCAGGCTACAAATTCGTATCCAAAACCAATGCCAGCTTATTGATATATCGATGTGATCAATGCAGAATTAGGATGTTAGCATACAATAAACAATGCTGAAATAAATGTGCATCTGCAGCATGATATCACACACAAAAAAGGAAGATCCTCATCCAGTACAGGAATGCGCATCTATCTGGAAAGGTAATCATTTGGAATATATATATATATTATTATTATTATTATTACGGATTATTATTATTATTATTATTATTATTATTATTATTATTATTATTATTATTATGGATGATCTATAAATGAAAATTATGGTCTTGGCCATCTTACTATCATCATCTAAAGCAAAAGGAGATCAATGGTGCAGGGAATACATCTGTGTCCACTGGCGACATGATAGCTACACTTTTGGCCATGCATTCAATTGGGTATAGTGCCCTGATGCTAATGTAGTACAAGAGAATGAGAATCTAATGCTCCTTCCCACATCACATTGACATAAAACACCCGAACATCCATCCACTAGCACCGATTCAACTACAAGACAAATAGTCTGAAATTAACCTATTTAAACTAACAATCCTACAAATCTATGCAGCCATTTATGCCTAACTTTAAATTTAACTATTTAGTTAACAAACAAAAAATAAATAAGAAGAAAGAAAATGGAAATGATTAAAGCAAACGTTATACATAAAAAAAATTATTAATGGATTTAGAATTATTTTGATAGTCAGATAATAGTTCATTTAGAAGTTACTAATTGAAAGTTTCTTTAAAATATCTAAAAGTTCACATTGAATTTCAGTTTATACTTCCTGTGATAAGGCTTTATGAATCCCACAAAGTTCTGCATATTTATGGAAGTCCATCCTAATAACTACTTGCCATTCATTCTATCCAGAATTGTCATTGGTAGGCAGCCTCAGCTGGTGCAAATATCAAGAAACCAAATCTCATGTAAGACTCCTACATCATGAAGTCTGCACTATAGCTAGCTGTCATACGTAGATTAATAGTCAGCTTGATTAAATTCCATTCTTTCATATTTTATAATTTCTGGCCTCCCTTATCACAATTTCAATGGATCAATAGAACTTGATATCGCTGATCTCATTGCTCCTGATATTTTCCTTTCTGGCCCATGTGCTTGGTGTTGCTGGCATTGGTCAATCTGCTTCAGAGCGGGAAACACAATCTTTAATTTTTTCATCTCTTATCTGACTTTCATCATCATCATCAGCCACTATCAATCCACTGCAGGATAAAAGTCTCTCCAAATTCAATCCATCTCCTTTGATCTTTAGCTTCTCTTCTCCACATCACCCTTGCACACTTTCTTATTTCATCCATACATATCACATGTGGTCTCTTTCTGGGTCTTTTACAATCTCATGGAATCCAGTTTAAGATTTCAGTTATCTATCTATTATCATCTCTTCTAGAAATATGTCCAGGCCAACTCCACTTCAGTCTCAATTTTTTCAATGAGGTCAGTAACACCTGTTTGTTCTCTTCCCCATATATTGCATTTTCGATCTCTTCTTGTTACTCCCAACATGCATCTCCACTAACTTCTTTGAGGGGTCTGAAGTCTCTGTAATGCTCTTCTACTAAGTGTCCAAGTCTCATATCCATAAGTAAGAACTGGTAAAACACATTTATTAAAAACTTTCCTTTTCAAACACATAGGCGTATTTCCTTTTAGTAACAAGTTATTTCTACCAAAAGCACTCCAACTAAGGTAATTCTATGATTAAGTTAATCCATTATGTACCCATAGGTATAATTAATCTGACCACGGTATTTGTAACTGTTAATTTCTTCTAACTCATCATAAACAATCTTTATTTTCATACTTTGAAAAAATCCACGAAACATTACTTTAGTCTTTTTTAACATTTATCTTTAGTCTTACTTTTCTACTTTCATCTGATAACTCCTGCAACATTTCCTGCAGCTCTAAAGTATTATTTGCAAAAACAATTACATCATCTGCAAAATCTAAATGACTTAAATAATCTCCATTTACTTTCACTCCTTTAGCTTCCCATTTTAATCCACAATCCATTATGTACCCATAGGTATAATTAATCTGACCACGGTATTTGTAACTGTTAATTTCTTCTAACTCATCATAAACAATCTTTATTTTCATACTTTGAAAAAATCCACGAAACATTACTTTAGTCTTTTTTAACATTTATCTTTAGTCTTACTTTTCTACTTTCATCTGATAACTCCTGCAACATTTCCTGCAGCTCTAAAGTATTATTTGCAAAAACAATTACATCATCTGCAAAATCTAAATGACTTAAATAATCTCCATTTACTTTCACTCCTTTAGCTTCCCATTTTAATCCACAAAATACTTCTTGCAGCACTGCTGTAAAAAGTTTTGGATATAGAGTCACCCTGTCTTACACCCTTCTCAATGTTGACTTTCCCAGTAGCATTATGTAATCTAATTGTAGCTGTTGCATTTTTATAAATATTCTTTAAAATATATAATATCCTGGATCTATACCTTGATGATCCAATGCTTTAATCACTGAAGAAATGTTTATGCAATCAAATGCCTTTTCATAATCTACAAATCCAAAGCATAATGGCAACTCATATTCATTTGTCCTTTCTACAACTTCTCTCAATACCTGAATATGATCTACTGTACTGAAACCACTTATAAATCCAGCTTGTTGTCTTCGTTGGTGAAAATCCAATGGTCTCTGTAGACGGGTTGTAATTATCTTGGTAAAAATTTTGCATAAAACTGATAAAAAGCTGATGGGTCTATAATTTCTAATATCTTCTTTATCACCTTTTTTAAATAATAATATTAATACTGCATTCTTCCAATCATCTGGTACATCTTTATCATTTAGACATTTGGTATATAACTTTGCTAAAAATATTTCTATTTCTTCACCTGCTTCTCTTAATATACCAATTATAATTCCATCATTACCTAGAGCCTTTCCTTTCTTCATACATTTAATTGTATGTCTCACTTCTTCATTTTAGATTCTGAGCAATTCAGAAGATGTAATAGATATATGAGATATTTGTTCTTTATTAGCATATAATTCTTGCTAAAAGTCTTCTACCCATTTCATGATGTCATCTCTCTTTTTATAAATAATTCCATCTTTTTTCTTATTGCAGATATAAATTTCCTACCAATACGAAAATGTTGTTTTACACTCTTGAGACTTTTTATTCTCTTCTACAGCTTTCCTTGCTGGTTCACAGTTATACTTTCTTATAGCATTTTAAACTCTTTTCTCCACCATTTTACAAAATTCGAGATATTCAATCCTTTTAATGCATTATTTTTATATACCTTCATATTCTTCCTTTTCTTCATAAATTCTCAAGTCTCAGTAGAAATTTTATTCATCAATTGCTGTTTTTTTCTACCAGCTATCTTTGTTGCAGTTTTTAAAAGTGTATCAGTTATTTTCATATTAAATTCATTTAAATCTGAATCATGTTCAAAATCTATTAACACTTGAAACCGATTTGTAAGTTCTAATTTAAATTCATTAGAATGTTTCTGAAGATTAGGAACATCAACTGTAAATATTGTTTTTTCATAATAATTTTTGTCTCTTTAGCTTTGCATTAATATGTATCTTACATCTTACTAATCGATGATCACTTCCTGTGTTAAATTTATTAAGAACATTACAATCTTGAAATATGTATTTTGTGTTAGTCAAAATATAATCCAATTCTGCTGAACCTTCATTTGCATGCTTCCATGTCCATTTCCTTTTAACATTTTTCTCAAAAAAAAAATTCATAATATAAAGTTTTTCTTTTTGTGCAAACTTCACAAGTCTATGTCTTCTCTCATTTCTATTACCATAACCAAAATTACCTACAGCACTTTCATCTTTCATTTGTTTACCAATTCTAGCATTAAAGCCCCCCATAACAATTGTAAAATGTTGTTTACTCTGATCAAAAATCTTTTGTACATCCATATAAAAATCTTCTACTACTTCATCACTAAGAGAACTTGTTGGAGCATAAACCTGAATTATCTGCATTTGGTATCTGCTATTAAGTTGTATAACTAATCTTGCCATTCTGTCCAATACACCATCAATCTCAACAATGTTGTTCTTCCACTTTTTATTTATAATAAATCCTACTCCACTTGTACTTCCAATATTTGTGGCTTTATAATAGAGTACATGTCCACTTTTTAAATCAATTGTCTCTTCACCTTTCTTCTAACTTCACAAAGTCCAATAATATCCCATTAAATATAAGAGAGTTCTTCTTCCAATTCTTGCAATCTTCCTTCACTTGAAAGTGATCTGCAGTTGCAAGTACATAAATAAAAAGTTGTCAACAAATGACAGCCTGGGTCTGCAATCAGGGGATTCTTAGCACCCTCCGCCTTCGGCCACCAACCGCTGCTTTGCCCCAAGGGCTAGTTTTCTTTACATTCAATTATATTTCAATCATTTCCATTCACTAAAATTTAAACAGATTTTTAAATATAAATTAATCAACATTTTCTTTTATATTAATTAGTTTGTAGATTTTTACATTTTTTTTTACATTTCTTACTTTTAAATACTTTTTTTTAATAGTAGTTTTCCATCTGTGTGATAATATATATGTTAAATAAGTATTTTAATTTTACAAATTGTAAATATGAAATTCCAAAGGTAATATTTTATACCAACTATGCTGCAGAATAGAAGTGTGTTTTATGTTGTAGAATAATTATATTTGTGTTATAATGCATATATAACTCCAAATGCATTTTATATGAAGCTTTAGAGATATTTTTTGCCAGCTTGTAAGTATAAGTATTATATATTTTTTGCTAATAATGATTATAATAAAAAATCAAATTTATTTCATTGTCATATCTATTGCTGCAAACAGTATCTCATGGCTGTTTTGTGTGTATTTGTATAATATATCTCTGTCATGTACACATACACAATTATATTTCATTTTTTTCATTCAATGGAGAGTTTTCCCACTTTCATTTTTGCAATCTATGCGTATTTTTCCTGCTTTTTTTTTTATATAAATATAACTATTTGTAAGTTATACTTATAATCATAAGCCATCTACCTAGCAAGTTATAAGCATTGCCATAAGAGCCATTGAAAAGCAATACAGATAATAAGAAGCATCAGTATTGTAACTATTCTAAATAATATTTTATATTGCACTATATTGGAAAAAAAATTCTTGTTTATTTATTACCATGGGTAGAAATGTGATAAACATAAACCCTGAAAAAACTTTTTAGTCTTTCATCCTGTCACTTTTTTGTTTTGCTCTTTTGTATTATATATATTTGCAATTATTTTAAAATTAATTTTATTTTTGGATAAATTACAATTTATTAACGTTTTATCTGCATAGTATCTCACATACAATATTTATTGTTAATTTTTTTTTTCATTAGAAAAAAACATTATTTCCAACAGATATCTTGCATGGAAGGACAAAATGTAGATCAGCTAATAAAAATAGAACTCACCAGAAAATACATATTTCATTGTTTCATAATGAAGAATTATCTCAGATAAGTCATGTTATATATCATTTTTTCAGAATTTTATGAGAAATGCAAAGAATCTGTTTATAAAAGGGTGATTTTAACATGTAACTTTCAAAATATAGATTTGTGAACCTAAGTGAAAATAAACATTTTTAAAAGTGTTAAACTTTTTTTTTTTAATTTTAGTAATGACTATATTTTTTCAGCTTTATTACATTCTTTCATATTTTCTTTTTCTAACAATATTTATAGTTTTATATTTAATGTATTCAAACTGAAGATATTGTACAAAATATATCTGTTGTATATTTTTTAATTCAAAATGGCTCCCAGAATGGAGTAAATTAAACCACATCATTGAAATTGTTCTTGAGATTGTAGATGATCAAAAAATATTTTACATAAGCATTCATGTATTAATTTATTTTATATAATACTTATTCCAACAATTAATTATTATTATATTGTTTAAAATTCTGATACAGATATTATGAGGCCAGATTGTAGAATATAAAAAAAGATTTATTTAGGTACATAGATGTGGAATTGCTTGTAATTATTGAAAATCAAAAAAAAAAATATTGAATAATATAGTATTTCTAAGAAAAAAATATTTTAGGTAAAAGATCTTCCAGAATTTATTCATAATATAATTTATAAAATTTCTAATAAAATAAGAAGCAATGATTTACTTTATATTAAAAAATTTAATCATAATTTTTATAAAAGCAGTCGTGATTAGAATACCTATATTACATAATAAGCTATTTTTAGATGTTGATAATTTTAATTTGAATTAATATAAACAAATATTTAGCACGTAAAAGTTATGTTATAGTTAGATTTCTAATAATTTGTCATTATGTGCTCAATAAATTGAAGTAAGTTATTATTAATAATATCACAATTCTGATTACTGAAATATACCAAACTTTGAATTAAATAACTACTACAAGAATACATAAACAATATATGAATTTTAGCATTTTTTTATCTGAAACACATGTATTGTAGAAAAGAATTGATCTATTTATTTTATAAGTGAGTAACAACTTATAGAGGAAGACTAGTTATAAATAGAGTATTCTAAAACCACAGAATATGTATTTACAAATATAGAGAAAACAAAAGAATCATTGAATTTTTTTTTTTAAATAAACACAGCACATTTAAACAATACTTAAAAAATAATATTAAAATTAACAAAACAAAAGTGTTTTAATGCTGGAATTGCCCATACATATAACAGCAACTCGTGAATGAAAATGAACTTTCTAAGTTCAACAAAACAATAGAAAGAAAAAAATGCTTAAAAAACGTTTTGCAATGACTACACAAACCGATCTGTGAATCACAAATACGTCTACATAGAAAAAATGATGATACATTTTTCTGTTTATTTGATATTTTGCAATATTATCTTTTAATTTCTTTAATAAAAACTTTCATTTCTGAAACATTTCAGTAACATATATAATCATATATTTTTTGACAAATTCCATTTTTCTGCCACATTTTCCCAACAAAAACAATTAACACTGCATGTCTTTGAAATAATCCTTATAATGCATATGAGGTCCATCTCTATCTCAAGAAAACTGTGCTCAAGTCTTGCATTGTTCATTTATTTTACATGTCCTATCCAATGAAGATGTGCTTTTACAATAGCTTTATAATATCACAGCCAGAAAGTTGAATAACATATTGATTTGTTTTATAATATTGTCATCATATGTTTAAAATTTTACAGAGGGTCTTTAAATGAAATCTTTTTAAAGCTTCATGTTATGTTGATAAAGTATCCAAGTCTAACTTCCATATGACAAATTACTTAATTGTAATAGCTACTTTCCTTTAATAAAATGTCATCTTTTAATTTGTTAAAAACAATAGCACCATACTGGAATCTATTCAAAATTTAAGTCCAGCTTTCTAACTATAAAACTATCAAAGTATTTAAATTGACTTACATTTCAAGTTGATATCCAGCTAAAAATTTCTGTGGTCTTTTTCTTATTAAAAACTTCATTTTTAAACATTAATTATTAAACAATAGTCTTTGCATGGTGCATGCAAAACATCTACTTTCTATAAATTGTCTTATGAATTGGAAACATAGCAATATCACCAACATATTGTAAATTCAAAATCCAAAATGGGTTCTGGGTTTTTGCTTTAAATCAATTCAAATTAAAAGCAATTCCTCAGAAATCTGTATTCCATCTTGATCCCTGTTTTATTAAGCCACTTATAAACAGTTGCAAAGATAATTGTGATAAAAATTGAAAATAATGTGGGACCAAGAATACATTCTTGTTTAATACAAGTTTTCACTTTAAATGCCAGATTCATCACCTATAATAATAATAATATTTCCTCTTATTACATCATGTAAAAACTGTACAATAAGAATACATTTTGAGGGACAGCCAACTAATTCAAACAATACCAGAGATCTAGTTCTGTTAACTAGGTCAACTGCCTTGACCAAATCAGTTAAAGCAATATATAAATCACATTTTTCTTATTTTCCTGGACAATAAAAACCATGTCTATAATGCTTCTTTAAAACTGTATTGAGTCTCAAATAACCTTTCGTTTATGACTGAAAGCAACCATCTTTGAAATCATCTTTACTATAGTGAATAATAATGACATTTCATGATAATTACTGCAACTTTGTCTGTTCCCATTATTTTTAAAAATTGGAACAATAAATGCATTCTTAAGATCAGGTGGCTTATTTCAAGTATTGATACATTCCTACAAAAATTTAATAATTTTGAAGCTATCATATCATTCTGATATTTTAACACTTTTCTAGGTATTTCATCAGAATTTGCAGCCTTTCTATTTTTAAGATTACAAAAAGCTGTTTTGATTACATTAAGCTAGATGTCTTTGTCTAAAATGAATAAAATGAATCATTAGAATTTGTCATCTCAATTCATGTATCACTATTCAAAAGATAATATGCTCCTTGCACCTGTTCAAATTATCATTATCATTATATAAAAGAAGGTTATTGCTGAATTTAATATGACTGAATACGGTTTTTCAGGGTAATATGTTGCTTTCCATGCATCACCGATCATTTTTGAGTTTTCTTGTCAGACATCAAACTTTTACATTCAGATCTCTGCATTTATTATAAATATACACATTTAATTTATTAATCTGACAAGACTAAAAATAAGATGATTATCAGAAAACCAAACATGATTTTCTTTATAATGAACCCAAGAGTAGACGTTCTTGTATATAACACACACACAAATCATGATTTACTAATATGTCAGATCTGAAGATCCAAATTAACAATTTTAGTATTCAATAGATGTTTAAATTTAATGTCTATCATAGATATTTCTAAATAACTAACATCAATTTTCTCGTAATTATAATTGGAATAAAATCTACTTTTTAATGTACATATTTTAATCTTGGAGAATTTATAATCTGTCCAACAATGCAATTGTAAATGTTCATGTAATATGAATTTTTTTAGTATTCTGCCTCCTAAACTATAATGCAAAGCTATTAAATCTCATTGTTTTCAGTGTGACTGCATCTATTTTTATTTATACTAGTTTTTCTGCATAAACAATATGTTTACAATAGTCAATCCATGTGTTATAAAAATTTAACAACAATAGGTCATTTTGAATTTACAGCACTGATACCATTATTTCCAACAACTTCTAGTGAAATTTTATTATTTGTATTAACACTTTGTATAGAAGTCTCCAAAAAAAAAAAGACCATTTAATGGCATTGCTGTAATAATGCAATCCAGCAAAAAATAAGTTTTCTTTCAATTCTATTGAGTCTGAGGTTGTAGCATTAGACACTAATAAAATGAGTACTAGGGTCATTGTATAAGTTTTAACATTATTAGTCTTTTCTTGGTACAACAAAGAATTTCAAAATTGGAAGATATTAAATTAGACTTTACAGCAAATCCAACACTACACTTTTTCCTTTTCCTGACTGACATGCACTTCCATGAAACCATCTAACTATTCAATTAAACTTACTTCTTCTGGGAGATGAGTTTCACTTATTTTACAGTAAATGTGTGATGTTGTTCTAAATACTGAAGACTAGAATAAATTATTCAATGGTGGCATGAGATGAGCAACTACAATTGTTAATTACTTACTAAAATTATTAATATATAGAGTTGTTATCTCAAGTTACATCTTTAAAATTTCTATAGTTTTGAAAATTATTAAAAATACTATCAACTAAAATTAGCCTTTGTCATACTCACCTTGCCTTTAAATAATTGAGTATTCATCAACTCAAATAAATGTATATACAAATAAATAAATATTGTCTACAGCAAGAACAGGCCAATAGGCTAGGTTGCTCATTGAATTCAAATATTTCCATTGAGGACAGGAATCTGGCAATAAATAATCAGTCTATTTGGAAGAAAAGAGCTCAGAACTAATGACAGTTTACACATTCTCCAGTCAACAACTGTCACATAGCTGAATGGCAATCTACACATCCAAAAGAAAATTACTCACAGAGCTGATAGATAAATTCTCATTGTTCAGATTATAGCTAACAAAGTCAAAATGTATGATACAGTGAGGCAAGTCCATGTTCAGGACTGAAAGCTGTTAGAACCAAATGGAAATATGAGGCAAGCTGCCAATTATAGCTGTATGTGTGACCAAATCTATTTATGAGGCAACCTGTCACAGTACAGCTGGAAGTAGTAGTTAAATCTGTAAGAGTTCACACAGTCTCTTTTTCCATAATTCATCCTAAAACTGGAGGTGGAGTGTAAATATTATAAATATGCAAATGTATATTTGTTTTCATGTATTATTAATAAATATATTATGAAATACATTTACACAGAATTGTGTATATGTATTAATTTTCAATAAACACAACAGCCTCCAAGTAACAATTTGATGTTTTCATTTAAAATGACATATTCTATGATATAAAATACTTAAATTGAAGCAGTCTAAAATACAGTTAAAGCAATCAACACATTCATATTTGGCCATTAGCACATAAACACCACAAATCTTACTACATATTGAAATATATGTGTTTAAAAATAAATTACTCTAAATTTTAAAATTATGATAAATTAAAAATAAACTAAATTAAAAAAGAGTCAAACAATAACTAATATTTTACATCATGACTGATTCTGATAAACAAATATAGGATCATCATTTTTAATTACTCCACTGTAGAAAGGAAACGTTTCATATAGTCCGAGCAGTTGTAACTCATTTGTATTACTATAATAATCAAGATTTTATGAATAGCATGCAAACATTGATTTATTTTTTTAATATTTATAAAAATTCAGACATGGCTCATTTATTAATGGATCTAATATAAAATTTTCAGGGCTTAAATTAACAGTTAATGCATATATGTTCCATAGTGAAGAAAATCTCACATCAATTAAAGTGTAGGTATATGACTGGATATGGATGTATATATACATACACTATATGCACAATTCTATCCTACTGAGAAGTATTTCTTTCTTGTGAATTTTAAACTAAATTTTTAATTATATCTTGGAAAAATGAATGTATGTTCACAAACCTAATATTAATAGTATAAAGTCCAAAATTAATAATTAAAAAAAATCGTTTAAATGAATTTTCATTGATGCAATTTCAATCTTAATAATCTGAAAACTGATAGTTTTACTCTCTTTTACTAGATAAAATTACAAAAGGAACTTCAAATTGTCAAGATCATTAAAGTTTATTACTTTGGTATAAGTATAGGGGTTGTGAAGAGTGACTGGTTTTCAAATATTTACTTTGGTATAATTAGTACTTACTTCAGTAAGATTTCAATTTAATCTTGAATAAATTAACACATACAGGATTTTGAAATAAAAATTTTAAATGTCATAACTTGTTGTTAGTTTTACTTTATTGTATTTGAATTACAAATATATATATATATATCCAAAGTTGTTGTTATTCTAAACACATCCAATAAATAAAAACAAACTTTAAACAATTAACTGATTAAGTAAAAATTATTAAAAAAATAGTAGACATGTAACCATAAGAAAGCTTTAAAAAAAAACAATAAACTTTATTTGTAAATTTTGGATATAAACCAGCAAGCATCACATGATCACATCCTGCATAATAGGGTAGTGGTGGCTATGGTTGTTAAAGAGCCAAAGACACCAAAATGTATGGGTGCTGAACTGAGTTCAGACCCATATGACTATATAAGCTATTGAGCTTAGATTGAACATATTTTTTGTGTTTTCAATTTCATGCTCATAGTTTTGTAGTTAAGTAGAGATAAAAGGTGTTTGCTAGAGGGTTGCATTAGATCCTAAGATCTAGATGCAGTGCTCTCAGATCCAAAGCTCCTCACTGACAAAGGCCACAAACCTGAAACTAATCTGGGAATATTGGATGAGTATGCATTAGATAGGGATTTTATGCACAAGCCTTCTGGCATCCACTGATTACTCTGTTTAGCACAGGTGGCACTACTATATGGAGTTTTGCTTTGCTTTGTTTATAAATTTTGGATATGGTATACAGTCTGCATTACAAATGTCTATCATTAAATTATATTAGAAGTTGAAGTTATGACTTTATATTTACAATTAAAATTTGTTCAGATTTCTTAAATTGTATACAATTCTACCAAACATGTACTGTTCAGGTTAATATGAATTACAAAATTGTATTAAAAAGGTATAAATTACTGAGATTTAAATCGTATATAGTACTCTAAGACATGAGGGATGTATAGTGAGGGAATAAATGATGTATTGTTGAATTACTATTACATATCCTTTGGTTAATCTGACAAAATAACTAATTTTTTTAGTGTTTGACATGGCATATACTTTTTAAAGCCCATTTATATTTAATAATTATTGCTTATTTTTTGAAATATACTTACAAGGTTTTTTATAAGTATGATTATTTAAATTTTATTTAAAACAAAAGTATCATTGGCATTGCTGTCTTGTTTAATAATTTATACAGCAAAAATAATCAAATAAAAGTCAACAGAAATGTAATCTATTTCTAATTAAACTTAAGAGGTTTGTTTTTTCTTTATAAAAGTTATTTAAGAAATAATTAAAATTTGTAATACTATGGGGAACAAAAAAATCATCCTTACAAAGATAGTACATTCTTAATGGATAAAATTCGTTTTCAATTTTTAGCAATAGAAATTTTAGTTAAAAAATGAGTTTTTATGAATTATTGGTTCTAGCTATAATAGGAAAAAAATAAAACAATACAAAATATCTGGATTTAATGGAAATTAAAAAGATGGAGCGTGCTCATATTGTAGAAAGAGGACTGAGCATTAAAAAGCTTATTTTGCATTGCCTTTTGTTTCCTATATCAAACAAAAAAAAAATTTAGATATGAACTCATTTTTACTATTTCTTTTTTATGAACTAAAATTAGGTGATATTTAGATTTTATTGAATTTTATTCATTTTTAGAGGAAAATTAGCCAAGTAAAATATTGTTGACATCATGATAAAAGAAAATTAAAATGTCTTTTATCAAACTGTTATCCGAATTTTTTTTTTTAATAATTACAAGTTTTGTTTTAACATTTTAAAAAGAGTTGTTTTGTTTGTTTGTTTTTTTTTAAAAAAAAAAGCTGTCTTTTAACAAGATATTTTGGAAAAATCATTATTTATTTGTTCAAAATATTTTTATAATCTCCAGTAATTTTTTTTTTTTTTTCTGAGAATTAACTTCTATTTATTTTTATTTTTTAAATTTACAATGTTAATATTTTATTTATTAGACTAACTCCATTTACTGAATTATTGGAGAGTGAAAGTAGAAAATAAGACTATTCATTATAACAATATAACCCAAAAAAAATTTTGAAATACAAAAAATAATACATGGTAATGTTGACTTTAATCATTTTTATAGTATTAAATATTTTTTTTTATAAAATTAAAAAACTATATATTTGGAATAATTCTTTATCCAACTAATATTCTTTTTCAAATTAGTAAATTAGAATAAAAACAGTCAAGATTTTAAAAACATCTAAAATTTAGCGACTTTTATAAATAAATAAAAAAACCTTTAAAAAAGGGCAATGGAAAATTTTGTTTAAAGATTCTCCGAAAGATTTTTAATAATGTTAATGGCATGATCATAAGACTAATCAGTATGTTCTTTGACTTTCTGAATGATATACACTAAATCATAAATAAATTAGGCAAGCAAATCATATAAATAGTACTAGACTATCTATGAGAATTATTTTATGGTGGACTTGGGAATAATTTTCTTAGAAAAGACAAACTCTACTTACATTACAAACATTAGCTCAAAATCATTCTAGTGAGAGGAAGGCACAGCTAGCAAGGACTTAGCCAAGACAGATTTCTAAAATTCATTGAAAAAACAAAATAATATCACAAGATGTCAAAATGAATAATAAACCAGCATGCAATAGATGTCAATATATTTGGAGATAGAAGCTTGATATGTAAAATCATTGAAATCTCATTTTTATCTTTTATTTGTTTTTCCATCCTTCTTTTTTTTCTTATTCTAGTACTGAAACCACTAATAATAATGACAATGATAGATGCTCTTAATACTTCTATTTGTGTTATGAAGTTATTTTAACTATATTCTTAATTAATGGAATTGTCCAAAAGCAGATTGAACTTACAATATAGCTGATCAATGAAATAACAATGAAAGTAAATAAATTAGCAATGGCATAAACAGCCCAATTAGAGATGTAGATCAGTGAATACAAATGGGAAAGGGGATCTGACAATATATAGAAATCCATTGATGGGAGTATTCAGACAAAAGCAGATAATATCTGATAACTATCAGATGTCAGATAAACAAAAAATTATTGTTCACAAATTTTTTGGTAGAATGCAGTGAGGTATTTCAATCTGGCTCAAGAAACTACCATTATCATATCTGCACAGGAGGCAAACAATTAATGGCATGAAAGTGTCAGTATTCAAAAGGGGAGCCTCTTCCCAAATGCTAGTTGTACTGTTAGGAATTAAATTTTCACAATTCACCAATTATAATGGAAGCAATACTCTGTATTTAAACTAATCTATATATCTTGTTACTGTATATCTATAATAAATATCAATATTTATTTATTGATTTGTGAGTTATTACTAAATGATTAGAATATTGGTCCAGCAACACTATCAATATAAATACAGCACAATATGTGCAGATGTGACAAAATGTATCCTTGTGAGTTAATTAGTGTTTTTTTCATCATTTTAACAAAAAAGAATTGGATAATTGCTAACATTATTAGCATAAGTCAATTAAAAAAGAAATTTTATCATTGCTTCATTTTCTCCTGAAAAAGGAATTCTTTTTTTCTTTACCACAGCAAAAAAATAAATATCAAAATGATCAAAATTAGCTTCTTGAAAAAAATTGACCATAGCAATCCAGATAATTGGCTAAAAATGTGAATTAAGTTCCCATTATTTTTCTTTTTTGTTGTGAATGAAATAAAAAACTCAGAGTTAACATTGGTAACAGTTACAAGCATTTAGATTTCTCTGCCTTATGAAATTTTCTCTTTATCTAATAGCTTATTTTGGTCCAAAACTCCTAACTATATTACAAAAGGGTAAAGATTTCACCACAAATCATAGGTAAGCTAATAATGAAATGTGATATGAAAAATTTCTTAAAACATTCACTGAGAGACCATTTTGCAGAATAAAAAAAATTTAGCCTTAGGGTAAAGCTATTAATGAATACAAATACCATTTTTGATTATGTAATCTTCCAGACAACACTATTTAAGTTTATAGTGAGTCAGACAGTTTTATTAAAGAAATCTGATCACAGTATTAAAGTTATTGGTTAGAAATACAGTTAAGACAGATATCTAGTTCAACATGCACACAACAAATATTCCCATAGATATACAGTTTAGAAGTATTGCAATTATATCAGGGATATCAAAATTGCATGCTTAAAATTAAAAACAGTAAGATAGCCAGAAAAGAAATAGAATTCTTTCTTTTTAAAAAAAAACCTGAAGGTGGAAATGAAATCCTACAAAATCAATGTCTTTATAAATAATGTAAGAGGCACTTCTTCAGCTCTCAAAGCCCAAATTACAGTTAATGATATACTTAATAACAATGCATCTGAAATGTTCATTATATCAAAAATATATGGCTAGTAATTAATGAAAACTTAATCATCAGTTGCAATTTACCAATAGAATGATTAATGATTACTAAGACAACCAAATTCCACTTATGAATAAACCAAAGATAAAAGATGCAATGCCTAATAAAACTTTTCATTTGCTTCTTATTGTGTAGGCTGGTTAATATAGCAATATTTTAGTCAATGACGAGTTCAGTCACTTAGGCCAGGGGCAGGGAACCTTTGGCAGTGTGGCCAATTCCAGGCCTCAAAATCTCTCAACTTGACCCCTGAATATTTTCAAAAACATATATAAAGTGGATCTTTATAAAACCTATTTAAACATGCATCTACATCAAATATTGAATTAAGAGTTAAGGATAATAAAATATTTATTTTCTTAATTACATCCCATCTTTATAATAGTTCTAGTTCATTCTATCAGAGGTGCAATATTCCAAAAAATTATCTATAATGAGTGATCTACCTGATTACATATTTAATCTATTATGCTGAAAATATTTTGTTTGTTTTTGTGATTTCCTCAGACTAACTATGTATTCACAAAAATAAAATTAGGATTTTACTTTATTTTATTATTATTATGTTGCCTTTTTTTTATTATGATGGTTACATGAAAAAAGAGTTTCATCAAGTGGCTGACATGTTTCATAAAAAGTTCAAAAGAAATCAAAAATTTGGTGAAAGCCAATTACATTTTTTTCAAAAAAGCAAAAATATTTTGAAACCATTTCACTGTATCCTAGCTGCTGTAGAATTAATCTGTCCAAAAAAATCAACAAAAATTTGAAAATATAAATATGTGATGAAGAATAGTTACAAGAAAAATAGAATGATTGTCATTAAATGTGGAACAATCATTGATAATAAAGATCAATACCTTTATTTTTAATTCATAAAAAAATATGACTCTCATTTAAAAAGGGCAAGTTGAATTGACCTACCAATTAAAAAGATTGACCATCATAATGATAATTAAATATATGATCAAATATAGAAGGCTATTTTTGAAATTGATAATTTTGTATCACCTGTGAATGATATAATAGCACTTATCAGAAAAAAGATTTCTCAACTCTGACTTATGCTATACCATGATTAAAATGACGCAGTTCACAAACATACTAAAATTAAAAACAAGGACTAACCAAACATATTTGATATTCTGGAAGACAACCTGTCAATTCACAGTTAAAAAAAAAAAGTAAAATCAATAAGTTTTAATTTCAGAATATTGTCATTAGTCTTTCAAAGTAAAGAACAAGAGTTGGACAAATGGTTAGTAAAAGGGAGCAGTGAACCTATCCTCAACAGAATGAGTTTTCCCAATTCTTCCTCAGATGTACCCAAGTATTTATCTATATGTTCAATAAAATCACCAAATGGCTTCAAGTAACAATTATACATACAAAAGCTCTACCTACAGTGGTTATCCGAACTTTAAATTGATAGCACCACTATATGCATTTTGACCTAATGATGTAACCAAACCTGATGATGAACCCAAATCAGATAAAGAAATTAAACCTGCTGAAGAAACCAGATTCAAAGATGATCTAACTAAGCCAAAAGATGAAGCAAGGGACTATGTAGTTCAAAGATAATATTTGTTAGTGGGAAAAGATATTATTGAATTTAAGTTTACTTTCAAGTAATAAATTTTGTCCAGAGTACAATGTTATCAAAATGAAATTAAATGTGCAATATAAATGACCATGAAATAACAATGAAAATAAATAAATATTTAATGGGGTAACAACCAATTGGAGATCTAAATCAATGAATCTATTATTATGGGACTCAAAGAAGATGTGGCTAGCTATTGGAAGTTTATTTGAGAAAGTAATCAGACAAAATTAGACATCAGATTAATGGTCATATCTCAATGTGACACTAAACTCTTTGTTCACTATGCTTACTATTGACATCATTCTACAAGTACACAAGGATGACACAGGTAAATTGGAAGTCTAAAGATTCGAAAGAGTAATTTCAGCATTCCCTTCCAAGGATTAGTTGTGATGCGAACACCTAAATTTTGCAATTCGTCAACTGTAACAGATGCAAACCTGTATATGTAAACTATTTTATATATCTTGTTATTGTTTTTAATAATGAAAATATTAAATTTTTTTATTGAGTTGCATGTTATTATTAAACAAATAGAACAGGAACATTATTCTGCTAATACTAGCGATATTAATACAATTTGCTTGTCACTAATTTATAAAATAATTTTCCATTTCATCTAATATGGATACAATATAGCATATGTTTGTGTGTGTGGAAATATGTAATACATATCTCGTTATAATTTAACACATTATTTAGATGACCTGAATATAAGTTATTGTTTTAATGAAGTAATCAGTAAAATTGATTATATTTCATTTTCTAATCAATAAAATTTTTAATTTTAAATCTCATTAATAGGAAATATTTATCATTAATTAACTATATTAAATTATTTCATAAATTTACAATTACACTGAAATCTGAATATATAAGGATCAAATAAAGAACTTTTATTAGCCTGAGGAAAATTTCAAAATTTCTTCAAGATTTAAAATAAAAATGATGTTCATTAGTAGAAAATAAAATGTGGAAAATTGATTGGTAAAATAACTTGAAATGAAAAGATCAAATAAAGTGTACGTGTATATATATGATTATGTGTTCATGCACAAGTATAAACATATTTCTAACAATGAATACCTCTCCTCCCATTTATTACTGGTTATGTATATTTAAAAAGTCTTGCCTCCTTCCGACTTTGAAAATGTATATATAGAAGAAATATTACTAATCCAGTTCCAAAATTCTCCGGTCTTCCTAGATTAATAATTTGTATTGTAAAAAACTGCAGTAATTAAAAATTATATATACACTATCCCATAACAAAAATTAAAAGGAATGATGCTTAATTAAAAGATTAAGTAAACAAAAATATAAATTTAACATTTTTTACTGTTTTTGAAGGATGTACTTCTTCTATCATCTACGTGAAGTTGCTTCACGAATTTCAACTCTCTTGGTGGATATTTGCGAGGGGATATCGAAAAATAATTGTAAACATTCTCTGGAAAGTGAGCACATTGTAATATAAGAATCCACCACTAGATATCTCTTCAGAGAATCCCCTGCACCAGTCTACCAACTTTTGTCATCGAGAGAATTCTTGTTATGGCTTAGTATATGTTTTTGTTAAATGTGATGGTTTATTTGT
Organism: Epiperipatus broadwayi; assembly: GCA_028023455.1. Classification (NCBI taxonomy): domain Eukaryota; kingdom Metazoa; phylum Onychophora; class Udeonychophora; order Euonychophora; family Peripatidae; genus Epiperipatus; species Epiperipatus broadwayi. The sequence goes on along the minus strand of JAQFVV010012404.1, from coordinate 15,286,010 downwards.
GATTTTTGTAATAGTTGAAAGTTGAAACAAAGTGAAATTCTGTTTTCTGTTAGTGAAAAAATGGACTAGTCCAGATTCCTCTCTTATCATTATTGGATTGAGCATTCCTTGTCGTTAACTGATATGTATACATAAAAATAACGCTTAGCCAATAGTAAAAACAGGCTAATAGGCAACGATGCTCACTAAATCGAATGTTTCCGTTAAGACTGGGGATCTAGCAATAAATAGTCAGCCTTTTTAAAGTAAGGGAAAGAATGACTGTCAAACCTGAAAGTCAGTACATATGTTTTCCATAGAACAACTATCAAACCTGAAAGGCGGTAGATGACTCTCAAACCGGAAAGCCAGTATGCGTTCTCCAGAGAACTACTATTAAATCTGAATAATAGTATCTTAGTTCTCCATGTATGTCCAAAAAAACTCCTGCTAATCTGAACAGCAGTGATCACTATCCAGTCTATAGCTATTCAAGTAATGATTAATGCAGTAATGCAAAGTCTATGTTTAGGACTGGAAGCTGCCAGAATTAAAAGCCCACTCAAGACAAGCTGTAAATACATCTGAAAGAGTTGCCATACCGACTCAAAGGCAGGCTGTCAAGTACATCAGGAAGTCCTTCTTTGTTCACATATTAACTGGTATCTATACCCAACTAGACAGTAACAGGTAAAGTATAGCCATTGTTACTTAAATCTATAAATATATTAGAAAATTTGTATCTATATATTACTAATAAATATATTATTAAAATGTATGTACATTCATTTCAGTTTATTTGAGTAATCCAGACTAAATACATAGATTTGGCACAGTTGACAATGATGTGGCATCAACCAGCTGCATGAATCTACAGTTTCAAAACTAGCCATAGCAAAACCATCAGATGAAACAGTTGCCATTTACCAGTGATAAATCATCAGTTAGCTGTAATAAACCTCCAGTTCCCAGAACCTACTGAGAACATCACTGAACTAGAAGAAGCAACAAAGCAAATAAAGTATCTTCCAACACTGCTAAATGAAAACATTATGCATGTCTAATCTTAAACAGGGTGAGAAAATATCATATCTCACTTTGCCTTCAAATAATAGAATAACAAGAAGAGATCAAAAATGAAATACAAAGATAAGAGAACAAGTGTCATCATATTGACTGAAATAAAGATGGGCAGAATATAATGCTAGATGAACAGTTGAAGTCTTTAATTGAATTCATTATGAAAGACCTAGAAACAGAGAATATATGAAATAGTTGTATGAACAAAAAAGTTTGCTGGTGTACTGTCAAAAGAATAAAAATTGGAAAAACAGAAATAAACTTGGAGAAACTTCATCCTGCAGTAGATCATTAATGATTAAAAATAATGATGATAATTATGAATCTAGGAAACTTTTCAATGAATAAAATACTCTATTTTCTAATTTTAATTCAGTTAGCATAATTATGGTCAAATTAAAAATAAACAAATATTTTTTATGATAGTCAACATTTCTAAATATGTTAGTTATATAGTCAAAATAAGAGTCATAGATCACATGACCCTATCTCTTAAGCTTGTAAGTAATAAAACAATGAGGACTTCCAATTCCTCTACAAGCTTTGTGTTAAATGCTTAGCCAGAGCCAGCACTTAAGATATCTCTGTCAGGAACCCCTCCCCAAACCCCTGACCATGGTTTCGTGCTTTGGAACTCCTCAGAGATATATGATTATAAATGACAATTTTTCCCATATTTGGATGCTGTGCTCAGGCTAATGACAGACTCCATAGATGTGGCTAGGCAAATGATCTTCAGATATGAGGACTAATTGTGAATAACAAATAATCACTGTATAATCTAAAACACCTTCTGCAGCCTTACAGCATAGGATATTGATTCATTAACAACAAGGTAATGTTTCATGTAAAAACACCTTTCTTCTCTCTCACTATGAGCCTCTGATGTCATTGGTCATTTCACTATACTAATTTATGCCTACAGGATTATGTGTTTCTGCAACCATACTTCCATTCATTTAATTACACGGATGTCAACTCTGATTCCAATTATCTTTCACATTTTTTTTAGTTCAAACTCTTAATAATTAAGAAATTAATATTGGGGTGAGATTAAGCAATTAGCAATCCTTAGTTAAAGAACTTTTCTCAAGATACTAGAGTCAATAATGAGTCTGATGGAATTGAATTTAGGACAAAAGTTTAATTTAGCAAAGAGTTCATATTTAGGCAAATCCATTTACAGATTGCCTTGCTAAAGACCTAGAAAATGTGGATTAGAAATGGGTTGTCTCATCTAGTTTTATTATAATTTTATGCCTTGAAAATTAATACAGAAAGAAATCATATTAGTAAAGATAAGTGTTATAAGTTTTAATTTTTTTCTAAATGTATGTACTGGAATGTAACTTGAATAAAGAGTAACTGGTAGCTAAGATAGTGATTTATATATTTTAAAATTAATTGTTTGGCAATCAGAGTTTATTTGTACTACACATTTTCTATATGATGGAATGAGAGAAAATGTTGCTACTGCAAATTGAAGATCAAAGGGATTTGAAATGAAATCTGGTGCTAAACAAGGCTTATTGTTTGTCCATCAGAGTTTATTTGTACTACACATTTTCTATATGATGGAATGAGAGAAAATGTTGCTACTGCAAATTGAAGATCAAAGGGATTTGAAATGAAATCTGGTGTTAAACAAGGCTGTTTGCTTGCTCTATTGTTTTCAATTTATATGACTATGTACTTTGGAACTATTTATGGATGCTTAAAGAATCAAGAAACAAGATGTAATACAGCTATGATGATGGAATTTTTAATTTGAATTAACTAAATGTAAAAAGAACATTATCTCTTTGGATTCTGGTTTTTCAATAAATTGATTATTGGAATATCTTTTCCAGTATAAAAAAAAATCTATATTAATGTTTTGAATGCTGCATATAACTGTTTCAGTTTAGTAATAATGCTGAAAAACTCTTTACGTTCTTCATCAGCCAATAATGGAAAAAAAATCTTTAGCAACTGTAAGCATTGATGCTTTTCTGTTTGAGAATATAAGCTCATTTGAACATCATGGTAGTTTTTTAATGTAGAAATGTGAATTTAGATGTTAGTACAGATTCCAATGTGCTGTTCTTTAAAAAAGCAATGAAATAATTACTGCAACTAAATTAGCTGCAGATATAGCAGATGATATTTTATAATTTATTATCTGGAAGTGATTAGTTCATTTTATGGACATAACATAAGAAAATTTGCATTTAGGGTTATTCATAAACTTTTTAAAATAGAAAGACAAGAAACATGTGAATGTGGTGATGTAAAGTTACATCTTTATTCAACATGTAAAAAAAGAATGACCAATACAAAGACTTCCTAAAAAGTGTTACTGTGTTTCATGGTTTTTGAAAGAGGTAGACATTATTTATGTTATATAGTTATCTCAGGAACATTCTAAAGAAGTGCAATGTTGACTGTTTTTATTAGAAAGATATGAAAGATAAAATGCATTGAAAAGCCACAATTAGGTAAGAAGTTGAAGCATTTCAGAAAGAAAAGTTTTTTGAATATGAAGTTAAAAGACAGTATGAAGGAAATAAAGATATATGTGCTTAACATGTGAACAAATTTGTCTTTTATACATTTTTTAATATAAGTCATTGCAAAGTTATCTCCATGGCATTATTATTTTTATTTTTTTAATCTCATTTTCTTTTGGGAATGGTCATACTTATTAGTGAGTGGTTGATTATGTACGTATGTATATATATAGTAGAAATAAAATCATATACACACAAAGAGAAATCTGTAATGCATATGTGTAATGAATAAAAAGAAAGTTACAATGATAAACTAATATAATTTATTTAGACTACTTCAATTTATAATGATTACTATGAAAGTAAAAAAATAAGTGTACCAAATAAAGATTATTAGAACTGATGCATGAACTTTAGATATGTCTTTATTATAATGATCCAAAACAAGTGGAGACAGCAATCTATGTATCTGCAACTAGGCATTTGAACTTAGAAAAATTTATACAGTAGGCAGATACGCACTGTTAAGATTCCACTTTATTTTATATTTTGATCATTAGCCCATTGTCACTAGCTCAGTGAGTAGCAGAGATAATAAAATATAAATTTTATATCTTAAATATAAAAGAATAAAAGCCACTGCCAGAAATTAACACATAAAAATATTTATTTACGCACATATAAAATAACATTTAAATTTTGAGGAATAAATTCAACATTTTAGATTTTTCTATTAATCTTTAGTTTTACATTTAAGTAAATTACAACCATGAGTTTAATATTTATTTAGTGAGTCGAGTATGAATAGACTACATAGATCTGCATTTGAAAAGGAAATATTCTTCCCTGATTTAACCTTAGGCAACAAATTTCGCAATCAAACCGGTGCCAATCCATATGATACATTTATGTATTCAATGTAGCATGAAAATATGACAACACAAAATACTATACTGTCAGGAATGTACATCTGAACAGCAAGTAGAATTAGAGAAAAAATTGTCTCTCTACCAACCAGGAATGCTACATCTGTTGGCCAGTAGAACAATAAACATAAAACTCCATAGGAATGGACTGCGGTCCTTTGCCATCTTACAAACCCATCCATAGGCAAACAGAAGGTGTGTGGCGCATATATAATCCTGCCCATAACGGATCTCATACTACATCTACAATTAAACAAATATATCCAATCCATTGAACCAATTCAACTATGAAATGAATAACCTAAGATTACCCTCCCTTAATATAACTTTACAAAACTATATAGTCATTCACGCCCGACTTAAATTTATATTTAAATACGTTCACACAGATTATTTTTATACAATTTGTTTTATAATGTCGAGTATAGATCGGCTGCATAGATTCCACAGTCAAAAACATTCCAAATTAAACACAACCGATCAAAATACAAAGTCAATCGATAACATCAATTGCTGAGGGAATACAGGAGACCCTTTGGTGTTCATCATAAGACACCGCAGTGACATCGTTGACTTATATATTCTAATCGACTGTGAAAACCACAACATAATCAACCGCTAACGAATCTATGCAACATCTATACCCAACTTAAATGTAATGCATTTAATAATTTTTACAATAAATATTACTACAAATAAAAATAATAAAATGGAAATGCTTTTAGCAAAACTTAACTATATAAATTTAAACAATCAATTATTAATTTGAAAATCAAATAAGAGTTCATTTTAAAATTTAAATTAGCTGAATCTTTAAAAAAAAACAATGACGAAAGTTCTTAATTACTTTTTTTTTGTTGTTGTTAATTTGTAAAGTTCAGAGCTCACGGTAGAAGAGTCCAGGTTTCTGCTTTTAATTCCCGCGATGCCTCCATTGGAAGATAATGTTCTGGAGATGGCAATAGCTGGTTCAAGGTATCACAGTCTTTTCATTTTTTTTTTAAATAGAGACTATCAGAAATGTGTGTCCATCTTTCAAAATAGGGAACTATCAGAAAAAACTATTTCCCTTTTTATATTATCCACATGGATTCAATCAACAAAACATCACTAATCCATCATTTTCGTTAGGGTCCAAGCCAAGGCTTAGTGCTTCCATTGGTCAAGCTAATTTCTCTTTATTTTCTTATCTATCTTTCATCAGATCATTTTAATTATACAAGAGCCCACTGGCCAGTTTGGTTTTCGATAATTCATAAACAATCATTTCCATTTACAGATTACATTAATTAATACCTGTTTTTATTTTTAAATCTTGTACTTTTTTATAAAAAAGTACGTTCAAATACTTATTTGTTTTTTTAAAAAAAATATTTTTAAAGTTTGGCCTCTGTGCGAATGTATATACGTTTAACAAACATTTTAATTTTAGCGTTTAGTTTTTTACTTTTATTTGCGAACTTTTAAGTTTTTATTTTAAATTAATGTAACGACATATTTATATATTGTTACATTATATTCTGAAATAAAAATTAAAATTATAGATCTACATAAAATTTTGTTATTGTTATACATTGAAGACATCAAAAGCTGATGCATACTTTATAAAGCTATCCATGTAAAAAAATTAATTTTACATAAGAGTTTTCTGATATTTTTTATTCTTGATAAGACTTTTAAAAAATCTTTATTGACAACAATTACTTTAGCTTTATGACTATATCTTTAATAGTATATATTGCTTACAATAACTCTCCTCATATACACTTTGATACAATTTTTTTTTAATAATTTTTTTATTTTCTTGACAGTTTAGACTGTCCTGCAGTCTTCATCAGAGCTACAATATTGAATAATATAAACATATAACCATTACTTCATATTCTAACCTAATAAATAAAATGAGCTTCCTAATTATATTAGGTAATCCATGCGGAAGTCCTTAACCTTCCGCCTACTTCTTGGTATATGCCGGTATAATAAACTAACTTTACTTTACCCAATAATAATAATAGCTCTACTTTAGGTTAGTTCTATAATAATTCAGCTCCAGCGATATGCAGTTCAGACAGAGATAGAATTTTAAAAAAAAATATCATTAATAAAATAAATTTAAAAAGAAAATTATTAATAAACTACCATTCTCTCTCTATCCAAAACACATTCTCTGAACTGTAAGTACGTGCACTGTTCGACAATGATGATGATGATTTTTCATGTCATTGTTAATATTACTGACTAAAATAAAATATTCATTAATTTGCCAATAGGATCTCAATATTTTTAGTTATTATACAATTAGATGTTTCAATCTCTTAAGCCATGCCACGCTTGTAATATTGATCTGAATTCGATCAATTATTAATTTAAGAGCACTTAGAATAATGACACTAATCTCAGGGTTCTCTGTTATATTTAATAAAATTGCTCGGCAGTATTGTGTTGTCGCATATGACTGACATTCTGGTCGGCTAAAGGAAACATTTACCTTATTTAAATTCCAGGTGTCTGCATCCACACATTAACTATTATAATATTTAATGAGATGATAACCATATTCAATAACAACGCATAATTTTGAATAATAAAGCCTTTTAAATCCAGAATCTCAGTCGGAATAATGAAAAGACAAGGGTGCTTTTGTGTCCCTCCACTATCCATGACAACACAATAATTTACTTAAGATTTATTACTTAGATATTTCCTTAAATGTGTATTTAAGAATGTGCAACCAAAACTAGTAGTTTGGGAATAAAGTGATTTTACACACATATAAAATAAAATAAAATGTCTTGGTCTGAAGTTTTCAATTCCATAAATAATTCTTATTAAAACATAATATAATGAAATATTTTGATCTGCTTACAATTGTCTATCTGGTGTTTTGGATTAAGATTTCATAAATGATTTTGGACCCAAGAAAGTATTGCAAGTATTATGCCCATACACTTTTATTTAGCACATAAGAAAAATGACTCAAAACAACTTGTAATAAGACGATAATTTATTATTAACTTATAACAAAATTCTAATTTTTTATTATGGTTTAACAAAAATATCTTTTATGATTAACATAACAAACAAATATATACAATTTATTTGATCTCATATGGATAAAACAAAATATAACTAATATTAATTCGTCTATACTTTTAGACTTGGATTTGAACTACTTCTTCATCTTATTTTTACATTTATGCAAATTGAATACAACAAAATAAATAGTATTATCGATACATCAAATTATCCGTTTAGTGTATCTTATATGAACGGTTACTTAAATTTATTGACTAACGATCTGTTTTAAAGTAAAAATAATCTGATTCTAGGCAATGCGTACAAACGATTTGTATTATCATATCTTTAATTAAATGATAGTTTTTTTATTTAGATAACGTATTATAATTTATGGGTTACGTATCAGAAGTTACACTTATTATTTTAATGTTTACCTTAATAACAACTGAAGTTGTTATACACACTGTTTTTCTCAGTATAAGTTATATTGTGAGTGCTACTTAATCATTAACCTGAATTAAACCTAGTATTTGAACCCTCTATTGGCAAATGAAAATTTTTAATCACGCAATTTTAAAACTTACTCAATCCATTGACTTACGTGTGGATTACCAGTACTATTCCGCCGCACAATTCAGACATTGATCATATATACTAGCACGCTATTTATACTAAATGGAGCTTGAGGAATTAACCTCCAATATACCCGTTAATCTTGCCATAACTTTCTAAACAAACACAATATTCAACACCTTCCTTGGTGGAATTATCTCTATCTTCTCATGAGGAATAAGGAATAACACCGAAGGGCAGTAGAGTTAACTACTATATTAAAATAGTTTGGTGGGTCCTTGCCTCTTAATTGGGCATATTAGGAACACACACCAAATATAATCCTCTCCTGGGATTTTAACTAATGAAATACACTAAATACTATATAAAGTACTGATCGTCCTGACTCTGAGAAGCGATCACTTGGGTTATAAACATACCCGAATACTAGATCTATCTATTCCCCTCATGGAAAATAAAGCTTTTGGGGAGATTATTCTCTATCCCACAAAATAGATACATTACAATTATTACTTAGGCGCATCTTAAGCCTATACCGATGCTATATCGGGGCAAGACAAGAAAATACACTAATTACACTAAATTTATGTTCCGGGGTATACTTAGATCAGCGTCTGATATCAATGGATATCACAGAATACAATAATAATTTTCACTTTTGCCCAAAGAAACATTCAACAAATAATAGGAAATATAGTATTTTAAACTAAACCAAGTGAATGCGTTAATAAAAAAAAATAATTGGGAATAAGTTCCTTAATTAACACAGTATAAATTTGTTTCATACTTTAAATAAGTAATATTTTGTATAGCACTTCTCTTTAATTACTTCTGATAATTTTAACTACATATTTGCCTATTGAGTATCTAACATCTAAATTTATACTCATAATTGCATGTCATAAGTAAACACATTTAAAAAAATATATATTTTTTTTTTCATGTCAAATATAAATTTAACCTAGAATAATTACAGGAAAACATACCTTTATGATTACAAGGTCATTTGAATATTAATTGGATACAGCCTTTAACCTGCTGATATAAAAAAAAATACACATAATTTTACAAATTAGTAAAAAAAATCATTACTTTACAAGTGCTTATAATATCACTAAAAAAAATGTTTTCCGTTGGGCACTTTATCCAGATGAAGAACTTGATTCATTCGTAGTTCACGAAGCAAATTTAAAACAAGAAACACATTTTATTATTTCATTTATAAAAAGTTGCTTTCATTCTGGTGCACTTAATAGTAGGCAAAGAAAAACATAGCAGTGTGGATTTTAATTCTTCCTTGAATTAACTGCTATAATTATGGGATCCAAGAAAACAATACAGATTTTAACATTACGAATATTTGACGATAAACGATCACATATACAATTCTTTTCTTTTACGATTGGCGATACGTATCATTTTTAGCTAGCTGGCTTATGAATAAAAGAATGCGCGAATTTTTCCAAAATATTATTTTTTAGAAGGTCTGCAGCTGACTTACGTGGATATAAAGTTTTAATGACTCCAATTCATGTATAATATAACATATTATTTTATGGTTATAATTACGTCACTAATGTTTATAGTTTTTATTCCTACTCTAGGAATTATAATTTTTCTTTAATAATGAATTCTCCGTAAATGCACACATACAAATTTTCCGATATTTGCCTTGAGAAAATTTTTATTTCTTTTTAAAAAAATATGCAGGTGCATAAGTAAATATCATTTATTATTTATATTATTTCTAGATAATTTTCATTGAATAAAACAGATTTTAACGTGGGGAACTTGCATTATTTTCTAAAGCAGACAATTTTCTGTTAGAAAGAGCGCGAAATTTTGGTTAACTTTCCTTGGCTTTTATAATATGTCTTTTAATTCTAGTTTTCCTTTTATACCATGAAAAGATTATTAAATAAGGTAAAGTTAACAAATAATTAATTATTTCTTGGAAATTATTTATATTGCTTAGTTTAACGATAATGATATTTTCCGTGATCGCTGTAGTCAATACGGTGATCTCGAACTTTAGCATAAGATAGCACATTTTGAGTATAAAAAGCTTTAAAATAGGTAGAGCAATAGAAGCTTATGGATGTCTTATCAAAATATTTTAGCTAGACATGATGTTGTTAAAATGTTACTTGAATTATATTTATTTCTGCAATAAAAAAATATAAAAATTTGTTACCGAATTTCAGCACTGCTTCCACTTGTAAAACTTATGTCAGACTAGATTTTCTACCAAATTTAGCGGTCTTCTTTTAGCGACCTCTGACAGAAAAATAATTATTTAATTGTACATAAACAAAAGAAAGGGAAAAAAAAAAACTTATTACAGTCATATATTTTCATATAATTTAAATGGATTACAAAATAATTTGACAACTAATGAAACATAATAAATATCTTTAACTACTAATGCTTATTAGTGATGTATAATTTTGTATACATTATTATCTAAATAATTTTAAAAAAATTATCAGAAGTTACTGTGCTTTATGATAAGACATTCATCCACTCTCCCCTCTACCCATCCAAAATCAATTACTGCTTATGATATGGGCTTTTATACTATATTAAATTGCTCTTATTGTTAACATATTTTAACTAAATTATTTATGCTCTTCTTCAAAATGACATTGGATTACCAAATTTATTAGTTATTTGCTTAAAACACGTTAAAGTGAGTAAATAGCATACTTTATTAATCACTTAATATTATCATTATTTTACTTTTTATTTCCTAGAAAAGGATTGCATTGTTTTCCTGTGGAAATAATGCTAAATAAACCAAGTGTCAATAACACTAGGTTACAATATATATATCAAAAATATATACATATCCTCAAAACATATATACATATATATATATATACATACACAAATATAATCATACATATATATATATATGCTTCCATACATACATATATAACCTATATATAAAATATATACAAAAAAACATATCAAATACACAATTTTATGTTATTATTTTTTTAAAAACCTATTTTATTTTTAATCTTTAAAAAAAAATTTAAAACTACCCTTTATTACTTCTTTATCAATTTAACTTTATTTTCTACCTTTTATCTTTCATCTTTTCTTCCTACCTATCATTTTACAGTATTATCTAATATATTTTATCATCTTTTATTTTTTATTTTAATAACTATAAATGTAACTTTTCCCATGTATTATTTCTAATGTTATTCTTTATTAATCATTTTCAATTATTCTCTTTAATAATTTTCCAATTCATTTTAACTTACCGATCTTAATTTCCTCTACCTTTTAAACTAACTGATTTTTAATAATATTAGAAATAAAATAACTGATTTTTAATATTATTAGTAATAAAAAATTAGTGTGTGTATATATATATGTATAGGGACTGTATAGGCATATGAATAGAGATTTGAATAAAAAATAAAAATAAAACTTTAAAATAGTATTAGTTTATACAATTATTAATAATAAAAATAAAATAAGTATATAAAAGGTTTAATATGTGGATATAGGTAAAAACTTGTAAATTTTCAAATAGAATTAAAAGTTAATAAAAATGATAATATATAAAAAGATAAGAATTTTTTTTTTAAAAAATCAGTTATTTTAAAAGGTAGAGGAGATTAAGATCAGTAAGATTTAATAAATAGAAAAATTATTAAAGAGAATAAAATAAAAATTATTAATAATGAATAAGATTAGAAATAATAAAATGGCAAAAGTTTAAATTTATAGATATTAAATAAAAAAATAAGATGATAAAATATATTAGATAATAATGTAAAACGATAGATAGGAAGAAAAGATGAAGGATAAAAAATAGAAATTAAAGTTAAATTGAAAAAGAAGTAATAAAAAGTACTTTTTAAAAAAAAATTTTAAAAGATTAAAAATAAAATAGGTTTTTTGAAAAAATAATAATATAAAATTGTGTATTTGATATGTTTTTTTTTTGTATACATTTTATATATATATATGCATTTTTATATATAGGTTGTATATGTATGTGTGGAGGCATATATATATATATATGTATGTATATGTAAGTTTTTGAGGATATGTACATATTTTTGATATACATATGTATGTATATATATTTTCCTATGTATATGAAGTAATGGTTATATGTTTATATCATTCAACAATGTAACTCTGATGAAGACTGCAGGACAATTGAAACTGTCAGGAAAATAAAGAAACCATTAAAAAAATATTTGCATTAGAGTGTATATGAGGGGAGCTAGTGTAAACATTACTAATGAATATATGAAGAATGTAAAAAAAGAAAAAGAAGAAAATAAGAATATCTTTAACAGTACTTAATAACTTTATACCATCCAATTCAGATAAATACCTTAATAATTACTACTAATGATTTTTAGGTTAAAAATTAATATATTATTCCTAGTACATATTAAATTTAAATCCAGTTAAAACCCTAATATATCTATCTTTTGAATAACATAAATACCTGACATAATTAATAAAATTTCATCTTTTTTCCCTACATATACTATCTTTTTGGGTGATCTATTTAAATTACCACTTCATCATTCATTCTTGAAATGTAAGAATAAATGCAGAGTAAATTATGAAGACATATGTAAAACACTAAGAGAATGTGATAGACTTCAATTGAAGAATGTTGGTTTAGCATGAAATCCATCTTGGAGATAATTTACCTTTTCCATACATTATTAATATGTTTCAAAAATGTGTGGTGAAGTGGCAGATTTAATTATATTTAAAATAATTATGAATTAATATTAACATTTAAGATAATTGTTTGTAGTTTTTAAGTCTGCCATAGATTAATGTTTCCTTAAGGTTTAAAATGCTTAATGTTCAAAAGGACTGTATCACATTAATTTCATGTTTCAAAATTTAATAAGCATTAAATTTAATATCTTTTAAGGAAAAACTCTGCAGTTATCTGGAAAACAGAATTGTAAGCCATGAAATAAAGTTCTGAAAGAATTGTTGGCTAGTTATTTTAAAGTGATATCAACATTGGTAAGAATTTCTTACTGGTGAATTTATTGGCTGGTCTGTTTAAGATTTGCTGAAATGATTATTTTGTATGCATTGTGAATAATTAACTTATATATATATATATGAAAAAACAAATACAAGTTAATCACGTAACCTGCTATCACTTGTTATTTATGTCCAAAAGATGGCGCTATACCAAAACCGCCGAACAAGTGTAAGATTTGTTTTACATAAACGAAAAAAGAGTCAGAAATTAACTACCTCTTTCATTTGCTCACTCCCAGATCAGCTGATTTCAAGCTGGTTTGCTATCCTCAGTGGGAGATAGAGTATAGAAACTAGATCTAAAACACTGACTCTCAAGTGTTTATGCAAAACGTTTCTATCAGATTGCAAGCGTGAATTTTTCAGACCGGTAAAGTCTTCAAACCCAGCCTAGCAAGCTAGATATTTATATGGGTCTGATCTCAGTTCAGAATCACCATATAATCAAAGTCTCTGCAATATATATCATTGCAAGAAAACTCTAAAGGTACATTTATGAAAAAACAAATACAAGTTAATCACGTAACCTGCTATCACTTGTTATTTATGTCCAAAAGATGGCGCTATACCAAAACCGCCGAACAAGTGTAAGATTTGTTTTACATAAACGAAAAAAGAGTCAGAAATTAACTACCTCTTTCATTTGCTCACTCCCAGATCAGCTGATTTCAAGCTGGTTTGCTATCCTCAGTGGGAGATAGAGTATAGAAACTAGATCTAAAACACTGACTCTCAAGTGTTTATGCAAAACGTTTCTATCAGATTGCAAGCGTGAATTTTTCAGACCGGTAAAGTCTTCAAACCCAGCCTAGCAAGCTAGATATTTATATGGGTCTGATCTCAGTTCAGAATCACCATATAATCAAAGTCTCTGCAATATATATCATTGCAAGAAAACTCTAAAGGTACATTTATGAAAAAACAAATACAAGTTAATCACGTAACCTGCTATCACTTGTTATTTATGTCCAAAAGATGGCGCTATACCAAAACCGCCGAACAAGTGTAAGATTTGTTTTACATAAACGAAAAAAGAGTCAGAAATTAACTACCTCTTTCATTTGCTCACTCCCAGATCAGCTGATTTCAAGCTGGTTTGCTATCCTCAGTGGGAGATAGAGTATAGAAACTAGATCTAAAACACTGACTCTCAAGTGTTTATGCAAAACGTTTCTATCAGATTGCAGCGTGAATTTTTCAGACCGGTAAAGTCTTCAAACCCAGCCTAGCAAGCTAGATATTTATATGGGTCTGATCTCAGTTCAGAATCACCATATAATCAAAGTCTCTGCAATATATACATTGCAAGAAAACTCTAAAGGTACATTTATGAAAAAACAAATACAAGTTAATCACGTAACCTGCTATCACTTGTTATTTATGTCTAAAAGATGGCGCTATACCAAAACCGCCAAACAAGTGTAAGATTTGTTTTACATAAACGAAAAAAGAGTCAGAAATTAACTACCTCTTTCATTTTCTCACTCCCAGATCAGCTGATTTCAAGCTGGTTTGCTATCCTCAGTGGGAGATAGAGTATAGAAACAAATCTTACACTTGTTCGGCGGTTTTGGTATAGCGCCATCTTTTGGACATAAATAACAAGTGATAGCAGGTTACGTGATTAACTTGTATTTGTTTTTTCATAAATGTACCTTTAGAGTTTTCTTGCAATGATATATATTGCAGAGACTTTGATTATATGGTGATTCTGAACTGAGATCAGACCCATATAAATATCTAGCTTGCTAGGCTGGGTTTGAAGACTTTACCGGTCTGAAAAATTCACGCTTGCAATCTGATAGAAACGTTTTGCATAAACACTTGAGAGTCAGTGTTTTAGATCTAGTTTCTATACTCTATCTCCCACTGAGGATAGCAAACCAGCTTGAAATCAGCTGATCTGGGAGTGAGCAAATGAAAGAGGTAGTTAATTTCTGACTCTTTTTTCGTTTATGTAAAACAAATCTTACACTTGTTCGGCGGTTTTGGTATAGCGCCATCTTTTGGACATAAATAACAAGTGATAGCAGGTTACGTGATTAACTTGTATTTGTTTTTTCATAAATGTACCTTTAGAGTTTTCTTACAATGATATATATTGCAGAGACTTTGATTATATGGTGATTCTGAACTGAGATCAGACCCATATAAATATCTAGCTTGCTAGGCTGGGTTTGAAGACTTTACCGGTCTGAAAAATTCACGCTTGCAATCTGATAGAAACGTTTTGCATAAACACTTGAGAGTCAGTGTTTTAGATCTAGTTTCTATACTCTATCTCCCACTGAGGATAGCAAACCAGCTTGAAATCAGCTGATCTGGGAGTGAGCAAATGAAAGAGGTAGTTAATTTCTGACTCTTTTTCGTTTATGTAAAACAAATCTTACACTTGTTCGGCGGTTTTGGTATAGCGCCATCTTTTGGACATAAATAACAAGTGATAGCAGGTTCGTGATTAACTTGTATTTGTTTTTCATAAATGTACCTTTAGAGTTTTCTTGCAATGATATATATTGCAGAGACTTTGATTATATGGTGATTCTGAACTGAGATCAGACCCATATAAATATCTAGCTTGCTAGGCTGGGTTTGAAGACTTTACCGGTCTGAAAAATTCACGCTTGCAATCTGATAGAAACGTTTTGCATAAACACTTGAGAGTCAGTGTTTTAGATCTAGTTTCTATACTCTATCTCCCACTGAGGATAGCAAACCAGCTTGAAATCAGCTGATCTGGGAGTGAGCAAATGAAAGAGGTAGTTAATTTCTGACTCTTTTTTCGTTTATGTAAAACAAATCTTACACTTGTTCGGCGGTTTTGGTATAGCGCCATCTTTTGGACATAAATAACAAGTGATAGCAGGTTACGTGATTAACTTGTATTTGTTTTTTCATAAATGTACCTTTAGAGTTTTCTTGCAATGATATATATTGCAGAGACTTTGATTATATGGTGATTCTGAACTGAGATCAGACCCATATAAATATCTAGCTTGCTAGGCTGGGTTTGAAGAATTTACCGGTCTGAAAAATTCACGCTTGCAATCTGATAGAAACGTTTTGCATAAACACTTGAGAGTCAGTGTTTTAGATCTAGTTTCTATACTCTATCTCCCACTGAGGATAGCAAACCAGCTTGAAATCAGCTGATCTGGGAGTGAGCAAATGAAAGAGGTAGTTAATTTCTGACTCTTTTTTCGTTTATGTAAAACAAATCTTACACTTGTTCGGCGGTTTTGGTATAGCGCCATCTTTTGGACATAAATAACAAGTGATAGCAGGTTACGTGATTAACTTGTATTTGTTTTTTTCATAAATGTACCTTTAGAGAGTTTTCTTGCAATGATATATATTGCAGAGACTTTGATTATATGGTGATTCTGAACTGAGATCAGACCCATATAAATATCTAGCTTGCTAGGCTGGGTTTGAAGACTTTACCGGTCTGAAAAATTCACGCTTGCAATCTGATAGAAACGTTTTGCATAAACACTTGAGAGTCAGTGTTTTAGATCTAGTTTCTATACTCTATCTCCCACTGAGGATAGCAAACCAGCTTGAAATCAGCTGATCTGGGAGTGAGCAAATGAAAGAGGTAGTTAATTTCTGACTCTTTTTTCGTTTATGTAAAACAAATCTTACACTTGTTCGGCGGTTTTGGTATAGCGCCATCTTTTGGACATATATATATAAACTCAAATAATATATATATGTGTGTGTCAATTAGTTGTAAAATAAGTTTATTAGCATTAAAGAGACTGGTTAAATCAATATAATCAAATTCTATGAATCTGGTGATAATTTACCACAGTACAGTAATCATTTCCACACTGATTAAAATTTCTAAATAATTTTTTATAATTCTGTCATTCTCTTTCAATAAAGAAGAAAGATTAAAAGAAATATTAAATGTGATACTGATAAAAAAATTTAAGAATACTAGGAGGAGATCAACAATGAATAAGATAATCAAATTAAATTTAACTTTCATTTGAAAAACAAATAAATAAGTTTTTAATATATTATTTTGATCACATTTTAAAACAATCTAATTCATTAGAAAAATGTGTAGTAATTGGAAAAATAGTAGCAAAATTAAAAAAGAACAAATAGCAATGAAATAGATGCATTACTTCAACAAAATAATGAGTTCATATGCAGCTATGAGTATGAAGCATTGAGCTTTGAAAGCGCTAAGCTTTAAATAAATTATTAATAAATATAACTTCTTTAACTAGCGTTAAAAGCGCATAATTATTGATATTACATAAAGGAATCTAAAAAACTAAGCAACTTTAGATCAGAAAAAATCAATGTTGATTTGTCACATGTATTAATAATAAATTCTTTATAAATTTTTATTCTCTTTAAGTCAATTAATACTAATATAATTTCACATAAACTTCAGTTTTTGAAATGAAAAAAAACATTACACTGTTTTGCGTTTTTACAAAGAAAATAATTTGAAAGTTTTTTACGATTCAAATAACTGGCTAAATATGTCTTTTAATCTTTATTAGGAAATAATAAACTAAAATTATGATTAAAAATAATGTAAATGGCATTAACAATAAAACTGCATCTGTATCTAATCATTATCATTACTAATTGTACTCAAAATCATCAAATAAAAAAATTGAACAGAAATTTTAAAAAAAATCTAAATATTCATTATGACAGAGTTGCAAAATAAAAAAAAACTTAATTTGTACTCATCAAAAAAATGCAAAAATTATGGTAAGAGAAATAGTAATACTACATAAAAATATAACAATCAGTCATTGGTATATTTTTTTGTTTTTATAAAACAACTAGTATGAAATTGTCATGTTTTTTTGCTCCCAGAATGTTTAAGAAATAATTAATTATTCACTATTGAAATAAGGACACCAACAAAGTAAAGAATCAGGTGGCATTTTGTTTTCAGATGTTTTGTTTCAAAACAATAAAGTAATTAAAATAAACACTACAAATATTTTTATTTAAATATCTAATTCCATTTTACAAAAGGGAATGCATTGATGTTTGTCCTATATATAAATAAGAGCACCCATGAAATTATCCACAAATGATCCTTCTTTCCACTGATAGTTTATTGTCTGTTTTACACATAAGAAAATCTTAAAAACCATTTGAAAACTTTTACTCATAATTATATTCTTGCTACCGTTATCATTAACAGTCAGTTGTAAATAAATATAATAAATCTAACACCAGAAAGAAAAAAAGGCAGAGAGAAAGAAAAATTTTAAAAAATATAGAAAAATAAAAAGAGAAAAACAATTGAAGATAGAATTTCCATGTCTAAAATTAAAGGCTAAAAATGTGTTTGCAAATACATAGTTCTCTGGTCCTAGTTAATATAGAGAGAATATTAATATTGTGATAGACTCATCCAACCAAATCTATATTATTAATCTGAACAATTAAAGCCAATAACATAAAAAATAAAAATATGTAAAAAAAAAAAAAAGTACAAAAAAATACACTCAGTATTTATTACAAACATAACTACACAGTCTGAAGGTTTGTAATGATGGTATATTATAAGATGTGATATGTTGGACTATTTCCATCATTTATGAGTGAATGTTGAATGTACAGAAAATTTTAAACTTTCCAAATACAAACAACTTGTTAGTAATAACACACAAATAGACAATACAGGTTAGTAATTACATGTTTCGAGTAGTATTATTCTCCACTCTTCTTCAGGTGTTGCTGGCCTATATGCCAGTGACAATATTCACTTAGATGTTGAACTCGCACCTTTAGATTCTTGAATATCGAATTTAAGGCAAACACTCTACCAGCTGAGCTATTCTGTCATTGGTAAAGTGTTTGCCTTAAATTCGATATTCAAGAATCTAAAGGTGTGAGTTCAACTTCTAAGTGAGTATTGTCACTGTGCATATAGGCCAGCAACACCTGAAAAAGAGTGGAAAATACTACTACTCGAAATGTTGTGTAATTACTAACCTGTATTGTCTATTTGTGTGTTATTACTAACAAGTTGTTTGTATTTGGAAAGTTTAAATAAAGTTTTGTAATTTTTTGTACATTCAACATTGACTCATAAATGATGGAAATAATCCAACATATCACATCTTATAACTACACAGTATATTAATTGTGAAAAAAATAGTTCTATACAAAAATTGAATATGTTTCTGAAAGATGTTTTTTTTTATATATATAATGGTTCAAATATAAATAAATCTTTGAAAATATTAAGGTAGTTGAAATTTTTTCCAGCTAATTTTTAATTTTTGAGCTAATTGGTCCCTAAACAATCCAATGAAATATTCTATACTAATGGATAAATAAGTATATAAATGGTTTAGTGAAATGAGTGCTAATGCACTGATCTAAAGAACAAAAGTATATTTGTAACAATAATAATTCAGCCTCCTTTGCATACAGTAGTGCCACTCAGTGCAAGTCAGAGTAATCAATGGATACCAGAAGGCTACTCATCCAATATCCCCAGACTAGTTTCTAGCTTGTGACTTCCGTCAGTAAGGTGTCTTGGATAACAGTTTTGAGCAAGCATAAGAAATGGTGATCATATGATGTTTAGTGGTTTAACATCTACGTATTATATACTTTTTTTAAGTACATACAGTATATAAAATTAACTTTCTAATTATAATAACAATGATATTCATTATTCAATTTCGTTAATTAATTTAAATAATAAAAACTATTTAATCATTATAAATAAAACTCTATTACTGTTTTTAAAAAGCTATCTTTACTAATATACTAGACAATAATAAAACTGTGAATATTTTGAGGGAAAAAAACTCAAAAATACTGATAATCTTCAGAATTATTTAATTATCAAATTATTTTTAATTCGGGATTTAAAAAAAAAATCTGGATTGTCAAATTGTATTAAAAGATAAAACACTTTTAAACTTAGTGAAAATAACAATCTTATATATCAAAAGGAAATAATTAAAAAATAATTGGATTAGAAAAAAAGATTTATTTACGTTGATATGTGCCTGAAAGTACTACACTGGTTAAGAAAACAACAATAACAAACAATTCAAACTGTTATGATATAAAGTGTAATCACTGTAAAATAAACAATGATGAAAAAAAAAAATATTAATATAATTAATATGACAAATATACAAAAAAGTAGGATATCAAATCAGTTAATAAAAATCATAAAGATCTAACTGAATCTAAATATGAATTGGTCTAATGAAAGAAGTAAATGATTAATTACAGTTAAAAATATCTAAAACCTAAATCAATCAGCCAAAATAAATAAAGTTCATATAGACAACCAGGAATAAGATAATAATTTCAAATGCTTTTCAAAAACAATGATACTTTACTCAATTCACTACCAAAAAATGTTATTATAATGCATAATACTAAGATGTTAAGCGTAGATAGACTTAAGCAGATTTGAATAGCATAAAACTAAAAAAATTATGACATACAGTACTAGAATTTTACATACTAGACTGTTACATAGATTTAACTATTGTCAGAATAAGTGATAAATAGTATAAATAAATACCAAGCAAATCATCAGTCTACATATTATAAAAAAATAAATCAATTCACAAAAGATTAAACGTGTCAATTTAAAAACATAAGAGCACTTAAATATATTCTACTCAATAAAAGATCAAGAAAGTTCATTAAATAATAGGGTTTGAAATAAATATTAGAACACATCTTATTTGTAAAAAGTTCAGTACAAGAATATTTATGACAATATAGAATACTTACGCAATCTGAATGAATAATTTTAAATGAAGTATTTGCAAGCAACAAACACATTGGGGTTAAAAAGATAGAGTTTTACTTTATAACTGTTTATCTCCAAATATTTATAACAGAAGATATATTTAAATCAATCTGCGAAGGTAAATAAACTTACTCTAAACAATAAAGTAATGATGTATGATCTTTGAAAATGAGAGAGATGGATTTGATTCAGTGCTAAAATTTACCACTCTACTTACTCTTAGTGCTGTAAACAAATGTTTTTATTATCAAAATTAATAGATTTGATTAAAATTTGTTTAACACTATTTCAGAAAAGATTCTATTTGACAAAATTATTTTAATTGTTAAACTAATTTTTTCATTACTATTAATTTCTATTCATATGCAGTCATTTTTAAAATTAAATATTATACTTGAAAGTTTTATTTCATTAAATTATTGTGATTAGATAGAGTTTAAAGGTTTATGATGTTTATTGGTAAGACGTAAGACTTCTAATTGACTTATTTTCAGTAATCAGTTTACCTTTTCACTCATATATTACTATATAAACACTTTAGAAAAAATTCTTTAAAATCTATTTTCTATAAAGATCCAAAATTGTGTTTGTTATTAAAGCTAAATTAAAATCCCACTTTTTTGATTTTATTGAATTTTGAAATTGAACTTAGTATAAAATTTATTTTCTTTTAGCCATGCTTATACTATGTATACTCATAAATGAATATATATATTTTTATATAAAATGTGTAATCTTAAAAAAAAGCAGTTCCATTTATAATTTTCTTTAATATCAAATCTCAAAGTAATGCCACATATAATGGTTTCAACACACATATACTGCAAAAAAATCATAACATGCATGTGTCATTTGATTAAACATCCAGTTCTTAATTATGTTAAGACTATAAATATGTTTAATGTATATAAAAGTAAAAGTTTTATATATATATATTTAAACAATATATTTAAATTTCAGTCTGAGTACATGACGTACTAAAATTCATATATGCATTTAAATACATAATATTCATCATGTATAAATGAGGTGGAAACTTTTTTCTCAGTGATGAAATGTTTATTCATCAAAAAACAGATACAGTAAAATAAATGAAATTACAGGAGCAACATGGTAAGAGGGGAAGGACACGTAAAAAGGGAATGGGAAGTGGAGAGGGAAAATGGTGTGTAGTCCAGGCCAGTCAGAAATGCATGTCTTCATGATTGAGTCCTATGACAGGCTGAGAGGATGGGAGTTGAAGGATTGCTCAGGTGTCTGTGAGGAGTGGAGTTGGGGCTAGTTTGGTATCTTGGGTTTTGAGAGCATGAATTAGGTCAGCTTTTGATTGACTCAATGTACTCTCTGGTCAAGGATAATGGCACATCGGAGCAACCAGAGAGCATAGATGAGAGAAACTGATAGTCTAATAGCTGCAAAGACCCCTGTTCCTATGGATTCTTGGAGATTGAAGATGGTATTCCTGTGTGAGAAAAGGCAGAAGTTGATGACATTTCTCACGCCAAGCAGAAAAGGACATTTCAGCAGGAAGTGCTGGAGAGTTTTGTTGTTAGTTTTACAGAGCTGGCATATGGGACAGATCTTGGTGAAACCCCTATGGTTGACCAAAAATTGATTTGTGGGAAAGAAGTGAAGATTGATTTTGAGGAGGAAATTGAGGAATTTTGCCTCAAGGGACCATCTTTTGAATTTGCAGATTAATTGAGCATTGGTAAGTTTGAGGAATGTAGAGGACACAATTGAAGAATTTTTGTCAGTGAGTGAACTTGAGCACTGAAATTTATCAAATATTTATGAAGAACAATACACGTGGTCTAGAAATAATATATCCCACACAATAGAGTATGTATTAGTAAAGAAAGAGGGAGCAAATAAAGTATGAAAAATTAAGGTGTTTGATAATAAAAAGAGAGTACACTTGGGTCTGGGTCTCATTATATGCGGTAGATAGGTTCCACAGAAAATCCACATTAAAAAAAATTGCACAAAAATAGACTTAATTTACCTTGAAAAATAGGAGATAGAGTCTGTAATTTTCAGAATTCACATAAAAGCAAAGCAACAAGAAAAAAAATACTTTAAAATTCACATTAAAAAATAAGGAAATAAAGTATGACTAATACAAAATATCAAATATTTGAAAAAAATTGGAACAAGCCAAACTTTTTTTACTTTTTTTTATTAACTACAGTATTTAATTTGACATATTTTCATACATATTTTAATCATTATGCGGTTCGTTTGTAAACTAGTAAGAAATCAGATTCATCGATGTGATGTGATGAAGCTTCTCCTTGAACGAAGTCAAGAATCTCTCAGCAATTATGCCCAGAGAAACTTGTTAGCCACTTTATTTTCCATTCACCACTCTACATTTTCCCATATTCTGCTCCATCCCATTTACACAACTAGTGCCAATTTCAGTCTTGTGCTGTGTTAATAGTTTTCTGTTGACAACTGATTTTTACTACTGAAATAAATTTTAGATGTTCACATTTTGTTTATATATTTAAAAAATGAGATCGCAATCAAACAAAAAGATTATACATTATCATTAGAAATATTTTCAGTTTATAAAATCAATAAAATCTTTGTTATTTATTTTAAAAATCTACATTATTTATTTCAGTTATACCTAACAAAATATGTTTTAAAAGTTTAAAATTTTTGAATATTTATTGCGATATTTTTATATATAAATATAAATCTATTATTACTCTTTACTCATTAATATAAGTAGGTTATTTATTTTAAATACAGCTTCAGACCATATTCACGTTAGCTGCTAATATAATGTTATATTTTTGAAAAGAAAAAAAATGATTTCAAGTCAAAATAAGTTATTAATAATTTTAAATTTTTTGATATTTAATAAATATAGTGAAATATGAAAAATATTAAGAAGAAACATGAATCGCATAACTTTAAATTCACATTAAAATAATCCACATAAAACGAGACCCAGGTGTATATAATAGTGATCATAACTTCTTTATAATAGAAATGGTTAGTAATGCGATAAAAATAGTAATTAAAGTAGAAAGGATAGTGAAAGATGTGGATGGAGAGTGAATGCCAAAAGTAAATTAGATGAATATAAAATAAAAGTTGAAGAAATCATGGAAGAGTTGGTTGGAGATGAGATAAGGACTGGTGTGGTGAAATAAAAAAGTGGCAAATAGGGTTTTAGATGATAATATTCAGAAGAGTAAAAGTAATAGGAAAGTGAGAGTTAGTAAAAGTGTAAAAGAGAGCAAAAAAAAAAGCATGAAGAGAATATAAGTGTGCTATTAAGAACAAGAAAGTGAAGAAGATGTTAATGCTACATGGAAAAAGTACTTAAAAAAGAAATTAGCTAAAATAGATAATTACTGAGAGAGAATGAAATTGAATAGTAAATTGTTGGAGAATATTAATAAAAGTGGAAGAGATGGGAGTGAAAAATTTTGAAAATATATTTAAAAAAGGAATATAGCTGAAAGAAAAATAGTATTACTAGATGATGAGGGACTATAGTGTAGCTCTAGAAAAGAATTAGAAATAATCTTAAATAAGTATGTAATGAATATAAAAAAGATGTTAGTTGTCAATGACACAGTGATAGCAAACCTGAAAACATATAGTACTGGGAATATTAGGTTTACAGAAAATGAATTGAATGAGGCAGGTAAGAAATTGAAAAGTGGAAAGACAAGAGATTGGGATGGCAGTAAAAATGGTAATGAATTTAGCACATAAGGCAAAATTAAAACTATTATCATGTTTTAATAATATGAGATTTTCCAGGTAATTAGAGTAATACAAGAGTAAGGCTGGTATTTAAAGGAAAGGGTAAGGATCATACAAAGTTAATCAATTACAGACCAATAGCACTAATGTCAGCACTATATAAAGTTTTCTCATATATGGTGATTATAAGGATTCTAAAATGGATGAAAGAAAATAATATAGTGGGACAAAGGCAAAAAAGTCTATGATCAGAGACATATAGGAGATAGTTTATTCGTAGTTACATAACTCATGGATACAAGTAGGAATACAGGTAGACAATTATATATGGTTGATATAGAAAAGGCATTTGGTAGAGTAAACAGAAATAGATTATGGGTATGTTTAGTAAATTTGGGAATGGATGAAGTTTAGTGGATATTATTAAGAAATTATATGAAAATTACTATACCTGTCAATTAAAGAATATAGAATCAGTTAAAGTTAAAAATAGGGTTGGACTAAAGCAAGGATGCCTTCTGTCACCTATTTTGTTTTTATTATATTTGAGAGAAATGGAGAGGCTAATAGAAAGACTAGGAAGAGGGGTAGAATACCATTAGTAGATAGCAAAGGAGATATACATTGCCGGGTCTTTTACTTGTGGATAATGCCTTTTTGTGCACAGAAAGAAGAGAAAATATGGAAGTTATGCTGAGAACATGCACAAAAATATGTAAAGAGATGGGGATTAAATTTAGTAAAGAAAAAGTAATGATGATTAATACTGAGGAAAGAGAAGACAAATAATGTTTATTGGGGGATATAAAGTTAAATGTGGTGAATAGATATAACTATTTGGGTATTGTCTTAAGTAATCAGAGATATTGCTTGGATGAATGGGAGAAAAAATTGATAAATGTAGCAAAGAAAAGAAAGGGATTGATAAAGAAATTAACAGTGTTCTCATATAATAAAATATGATGTAGCTAGAATTGTATGGGAGGGAGTGGCAGTAGCAGGGTTAACATATGGTAACAATATATTATGTGTTAGTAAAGGAATATTAGATTACTTAGAAAAAGTACAAAGAGAGGTATGAAGACATGCATTAGATGCAGATGTGTGGACAGCAAAAGAGGCAATTAAAAGAGAAATGGGATAGTCAAGTTTTTATATGAGAGATGCAAAAACAAAATGAAAATGTTTGGTAGATTGCGGTTTATGGATAATAAAAGAATAGCCAAAATAGTATTTAATTGGGTTATGAATAAGGAGCAGGCAACAAGATGGATGAGAAAGGTAATGCAATATGCAGAAGATTTGGATAAAGAATTTATATCAGTATACTTATAAAAAAACATGGGATGATGTGTTAGGAGAATTGTTGATTGTTATAGTGTTAAGGAATGGCATAAAAAATAGATGCATTAATAAAAAAATAGGGAGTTGAAGAGATGTAGAGTACAAAGAGTTTAAATATATATAGAATTAAACAGAATATTGGGAAGTTAATTTATGATAATAGTAAGGAAAGTAGTTTACTGTTTAAGGCTCGAACGGGATCTTTAGCAACAAGGAAATATACACATAAAGGGGGAAATGTGGGTGATTTAGTCTGCAAGTTGTGTAAGAAAAGCATAGAAAATATTAGGAATCTGTTAACTGAATACAAATGCCTGAAATCAGAAAGGATACAAATAATGAAGTTGTGGAAAAATAAATATAAACAAAGTGATTATACAGAAAGTGGGTTATTGGTTTTTATGCTGGGTTTGGAAAAAGATAGGTGAAAAACAAACTTATTATAAATTTTAAAAAAATTAATAAAGATTTATAAATTGTTTTGTCATTTTGAACTTATCTCTAAAAAATGTTAACGTTCTTCAAATTTAAAGATAAACAGATGATCACTTACTTTATTATGATACTTCTTTAAAACTATAAAATATTGTAAATAGTAGATAAGCTTGAATGAAGTTGTATAAAGATCATGATTTTTTTTTGCAGCAGTTGATAGTTATAATGTAATCCTATTTATGGTAGATGGAAATATGAAGAAATAGATTATCCACTTAAAATCTTGGTTTCCAAATTCTTGGCATAAAAGCTATCTACAAGTTCATCTTGAGAGTTTAACATTTAATGTTTTCTTTTCAATTAACAGTACAATTATCCTGCTCACATGAACAAACAGTTTTTTGGATAAGAAATCACACTTAACAATAAATAAATCTGCAGTTTATTCAAAAGTTTTCAAAACAAATAATTGTCAGTTCTTTACAATTACCATTTTTAAATTCAACAATTGAATTTCATTTTAAATTATAGTTTAATAAAATCAATTTTTATTTCTATAAAAAGTATATAATGCGTTAAATAATAATAACAACATAATATTTTAAATTTATCAATGTCATCACACTTCCAAATTAATAAAATTTCTTTCAATATATTTCCTTAATTTAAACACTAATAAAATATATTCCAAAGGAATATATCATTTCAATATATATAACCATACAAAATACATATAATAATTAAAATATTCTAGAATGCACTCTATTAAATTCTGTATGCCTATATAAAATAAATAACTATATAGCCAGCATACAGCAATTTATGCCATCTTGAGTAGCAACTAAATGTTAACATTTAAATCTCATTAAAATCAATTTATAAATTGCATTATTCTGTGGATAGGTGTAAATATGTATTTTTCAAACATGTAGAGATTTGTAATGAAAACTTTTGCTTTAATAATATTTGTATTTTAAATGTACAAAGTGACTTGAAGAAAAGAAAAATCAAATAATCATATTTTATAAATATAACAATGTATTAAACAAACAATGTAATTGTGTGAATATGCATAATTTATAAAAATTTGGCCATTCACGTGAGAATGATTGTGCTGTGTGATTTTAATGAAATTTAAATATTAATGTTTAATTGCTATTCAAGATGGAGTAAACTGCCATAAACTAGCTATAGCTACTATTTAATCATTTATTTTATATAGGCATATTGAATTTTATAGAGTGCATTCTAAAGTATGCAAATATAATTACATTTTACTTACAAAACCTTCTTAATGAAACAATCCTTTATGATTTGACAATAGATGTGGTAAAAATATTGTATTTCATATATAATACATCATTATAAACAATAATTATTATAAAACACAACTGATAATATATAAAAAAAGAAATCAAATGTTTTGATGGCATAGATAATGTGGCATTTCACTAACAACACTTCAAAAAAATTTTATAATAGTTATTTAAGGTATGTAAGTTAATAAATATCAAAAAGGTGAATGCTCTTATTGTTTCACACACATGCCTATATCTGTATGGCCATCATCATTTATTTCGTTATTGATAAGCTTTGTATTTCATTCATTTTGAATTGTTTTGCATAGTGATAATATCTTTCCCTCCCATCACTAGGAATAGTTCAAATCCAAACTGGATAATCTTTGGATTTTTTTTTTCAGTTTCCAAACAGGTTTGCACTTTTTATTTCACTTAAATAATTATAGTCAACCCAGATAGCTATTCAAAATTAGTCAGTAATATATATGAAGTTAAATAGAAAACAAAACAAACTGCTAAAGCTTTTATTTGATATTTGCAAATCTAATAAATAATGCCTTCATAATACTTTTTAAGAGGACTGTTGGAAAGACTTCTTCACTGAATAAAAAACATGCAACATTCTATTCACATGGATAAATGTCAATATGTAGTTTTTATAAGAAAAAGATTAATCTCTTTGCAGCTAAATATTAATACCTGAGCTGGTTTGCAATGTTTCAATAACATCACAGTTATTTTCTTCAATTAATGACTGGATTTAAAATAAGATGTTTGGATATAAATTCATATTTTATTAATTGATGTGACTGCAAAAATATCATGACAGCAGTTAAAATGCTTTTGAGAATTATCCATCTATAACTCTTTCTCCTCATAGAAAACAAAAGTACATTTAATCTATAGATATATCAAAATTTTCTTACTTGTTCACAACAACTGCTTTTTATTAAATGAACAAAAGATCAATAATCATTTAGTCTTAAATAAAGATTTTGAATTTAATAAAGTTTTAATCTTATATCTTTTTGTACCAATGATATAAACTTATATTTCTAGAAATTATGAGTAATGTTTACTATTACAATGTTTTCTAATTCTCAAATTTAAAAATATTAATTTCAGCAATAAAATTACATTTAAAAAAAAATGTAGGTAAATTATATTTTAAAAAACCATTGAATAAAAATTATATAAATAATAAACAAATATTTTATTGATTTAATTCTTAATCATGTTACAGTACAAACTTATCTCCAGGTCACATGTTAATTAATTGTGAAATCTTTTTGGAAAATTAGATATATTTAACTTTATTTATAGCGCTAAAAATATAATAAAAAAATAAATAAATTTGGATGACCAACTAGTATAGATTTAATCATTATAAATATAAGACTAATCTCTTATATTAAATGAACTTTAAACTGTATAGAAAAATAAAAACATTTCCTTATCAAGATTACAATCCAATATTTTTTAGAAGTTCTTAAAATTTTAGTAATACAAACATAAAGTACAGAATATTTAATAAATAATTATTATAAATTACAAATGATAATTTTACTAGAAATAGGTACAACATCAATCATTAAAAAACTTATCTAAAATTATAAATATAAATTCGCTTAATTGACAGTCTTCTTTACTGTTTTATTTCAAACAAACATGATATAAGTGAGCATATTATTATCATCAGATAAAGTGCTGAATTAGTATAAAGTGTCAACAGCTAATATCACCAATAAAAATATAAGCAAATGAAAAATTTATTTTTAAATAAAATACAATGTTAAATGCATTGAATTTCATAATTTATATAGGATAATGAATAAAAAAGTTGAAGAAGAATGAACAAAAAACAATATCAATAGAAACAATAAAACTAAAATATTTTGAACTCCAAATAAAAAGCAACACATATAGCCTTATTAATGAGTGTCTTAAAAAAAATTATTTTAAAAAAAGTTAAATAACTTTTTTGAAACTTTCAACAGAATGTGACTCTGGGCACAAAATTTCTTCAAATAACTGATTAAAGGGTTTTAATAATTGTAATAATTTTGAAATAAAAATTATACACATTAAAAAAATGAAGAGGGATATATTAAAGATCAGATTCACCCACATATAATTAATTTGCCTAACCATTCAATAGTGGAATGTAAATGGGAATCTATCTATGTACTGACTATAATAGCAAATATGATTGTAATATTGTGTAGTATTTGTAGCTATATTAATCTTATGAAAGTCATGATTACTTTTATTTTTAGGGATCCATTAGCATCAGTCTAATTTCTAATGTTGTTGATTATCATTAATTCTTAAATATATTTCAAACAGTCTGAAAATATTTAGTCACATTAAAAATATTTACAGTTATATAATTCATGAATTTTAATAAGCTTTAAATTTTAATTAGAAAACATGACTTTACATAATAAATGCAACAAATAAAATTAACAGAAGACAATTTTTTAGTAAATTGTGAAAAAAAAATACAATAAATTTTTTAAAACAATTGTTTTTAAAATAAAATTAGCATCTGATTTTTCAAAATATATATATAAAAAAACAAAAACCAACAACTTAGCAATGACTTCAACCTTTTTACTGCTTACAGCCATTTTAAGCATGTGAAAAATGGGAAATGTTAAATAATTATTAGCAAAATTGCTTTTTCAATTTACATTAATAAAAAAATAAATGCACATTTTTTTTTATTGATAATAAACAATCATAACTGCATATCTATTTTTTTTTCAGAAATTTTCAATTAATTATTCAACAAAAATGATTTGATATATTGATTAAGTTTTAAGTTTTAATTAATACATTTTAGAATGATATTTCTTCTATAAATTCAAAATATTTTTTATTAGAAAAAACATGTATATATATATATTTTAATGTAATAAATAAAATCACAACCCCTTCAAATAATTAAGATCTATTAAATTGGCTGAGAAACAAATCATTGCTTATATAACATTTTAATAAAATCTCCATTATCAGTTTCATATTGTATTTTCAGAAGAAAAAAATAGCATTCGTATAAACAAACATCTGGAGGTTCTGAATATTTTATAAGCTATCTGACACAAAAAATATGAAAAATATCAGTTGAAACAGATTGTCATTCTTTATTGTAATCAACAAATTAAAACTTATAAAAAATATAAAATGATAAAATAATTTAATGCAGTCAGTTGTTATGTATTTATCTTTTTCTTTTAGATAATATTTTAATTTGCGAAGTGCAGATAGTTGAAAATTGAAATAAATCAATATACTGTCAAATCTCTAGTGCTCGTTGCAACACTTAACTGACAGCCAATCAGATGTCAAGGATATCCATCTAAAATGACATCCAAACCTAAACACACAACAAAGATTTTATGAGAAAAGGGTAGCCACCCTTTTCTCAACTTTTCTTTCTATATATCTAAGCAAGTTGTAAGCATTTAGGTTTGAAAACTTGAAGTGTTAAATATTTTCACAATTAACTCACTGAGTCTAAATCATAAACTACTTTGTAGTAAATCATAGGATTTCACATTGTACGTTTATGATTTAGACTCAGTGAGTTAATTGTGAAGATATTTAACGCTTCAAGCTTTCAAACCTAAATGCTTACAACTTGCTTAGATATATAGAAAGAAAAGTTGAGAGAAGGTTGGCCACTCTTTTCTCATAAAATCTTTGTTGTGTGTTTAGGTTTGGATGCCATTTTAGATGGCTATCCTTGACATCTGATTGGCTGTCAGTTATATGTTGTAACGAGCACTAGAGATTTGGCAGTATCTCGATTTATTTCAATTTTCAACTATTGGCACTTTGCAAATTAAAATATTATTTATATAATTTACTGCTTGTTATGTATTCTAAAAACTACTTCATAGTAAATCATAGGATTTCGCATTGTACATTTATGATTTAGACTCAGTGAGTTAATTGTGAAGATATTTAACACTTGAAGCTTTCAAACCTAAATGCTTACAACTTGCTTATATATATATAAAAAAGTTGTTAAGAGAAGGGTGGCTGCCCTTTTCTCATAAAATCTTTGTTGTGTGTTTAGGTTTGGATGTCATTTTAGATGGCTATCTTTGACATCTGATTGACTGTCAGTTATGTGTTGTAACAAGTGCTAGAGATTTGGCAGTATCTCGATTTATTTCTTTTTCTTTTAGATAATTATTGCACTACTTGTAAATCATATAATGCACTATAAAATTTTCACTCTATGTTTAACTAATACAAACTTTAATTAAGGACTGGGGATCTTCATTCATTAAAATATATTGATGCTAGAAAAATAGTGTAATGAACATAAATCATAAATAGAGATCCAAATTTCCATTGGATTTGTGTAATATTTAAACTAGTACTATATTATATTAAAATATGATACAACCTTTAAACACTGATAATATTTCATTTAAATAATAAATGAGTATTAATATTATAGTGTGCATGTATTTGTAAATATATGAATCAGAGTATTAAAGTAGTCTCTACTAAGCTCTGTGAAATAATGACAATTTGTAAACTATAAACTATGATAAGGACCATAGGACCACTTGTGAAAAATCCCCATTACATGGTGTGATGGACTTTTATATATGCATCAGTAATAATACATCAGAATAATATTTTAGGTATATTTCATCAATTCATTTATTAGCTTATTTTGATTTAAGATTAAGAGCTTATCATAACAAATGAAAAGAATTATTCTAAAATTACTCCAATAAACCTTGTTTTGTCATGCATATATATAATACAGCTTTATTTCCCACATTATATGTAATTACTGGTCTTGATTAATGAATTAATATTATTAATAAATTTGCATTTCAGCATTCCTTTCAACTGCCCCTTATAAAGAATAAGTGAGATACATTATAATCCACATGTAAGCACATTCTCATTTATATTGTACCGGTATAAATCCACCACGCTTACTCATACACAGTACCCGAGTTCAAACCCAGCCCCCGCTTAAGAATAAATTCCAAAACGCCAACTGAATTCAAACCCAAACCCCGGTATGACCAACCGATGATGACTTTATAACAGCATGGGGTTATCCCTTTTCTAGCTCAGCTCAGAACATAGACTAATTCTTACAGTTAATGATATAGATTTATTTATTCTCTAGATATTGGAACGGTCATTCATGTAACGTATATATTTAAGTTGCCCATACAGACAGTAAGTGGCTACCTAGACTCAAGAGTAATAAGGTGGAGGACACAAAAGGTAGATTAAATAAAGTGTTTAATAAGAAAAATATAAAGCATATAAATATAACGTTCAACAGTACGGTAAGACTTCCATGAATCCTCTGGTGTTTAGCTACTAGTCTTTAACAATCATTTTATCTCGTGAACAAACTCATGCCAATAGCTGTGTAGTTAGATGACTGACGGGTGGCTAAGAGAATCAGAGTATTTGAGCATTGAAAAGATATTTATCAAAAGGGTTTTATTAACTTATTTTATTCGAATAGACTCGAGCGGTTACGTAGATGGACAGTTGGAGGTGGTTTTATATAAACACGGCATGGAAGATAGATGTACTGGTGGTTGCCTAGATTCAAGAGCCCTACAGTAATCGCTTGTGGTGCATTAACGGAATACCGGGCGGCTTGTACTTTGACAAGGCTTAATGCCCCCAAGTAGCTCCGAGACACGACAACCAGCCGGGATCATTTCGAACCCGGTGATCCAAGAGATTACCTGGGAAAGAAACTGCTTTCAATCCCCAATGGTAGAATGGCGAGACGCTAACTTCAGCGAAGGGAAGGCATTGCCACAGACATCAAGGATGAGAACTTGAAGTGGATTTTTAACAGAAATTATACAAAACCTGGAATCTATTCGTCTATTTCTACGCCACAGGCTGAGATCCTTATCCCAATAAAATATAGCGGAATTAAACTGACTGCGAGAACAATAATTAATTAAATTTACTCTGAAACCCTTGGCCCTCCAGGTTGACAGGCGATAGCGATAGTATTAAATTATACAGTGAGTTATTTCTCATATCATACATGACATTAATATAACACTTTAAAACCAATATATATATATTTAGCATTGAACCTTAGATTGCAATTATATGACCACTTAAAATAGAATAATAAAGGGATTTAACATTTACCAACTCGAAATATAAAAGAATATTTAATTCAGGAAACGAAATTTACTTTTAAAATAACTTGATCATTATTGTACACTAGTTTTACACAGAGTTGGGAAATATTACTATTGGCATCGTTTGTTTATGGAATACGCAACACAAAAAAAATAAATGCATTCATTTGAATTATTATTACTATTAATTACAATTTTTATGAATTATTTCTAAAGACTAGAGTGGAGGATTAAAAGAAAAGAAAATTTACTGACAGGTTAAACAGTATCATTATAAACAAGATAAAAACTTACATGTCATTTATTTGATTGATAACATTAAGCTCGGGAGAAAGTTAAAAGTTCATGTAACACAGTTACCCTTCTTTCTTCATCCGGCTTGGCTTCTTACGATTTATATTTCCGACGAACGTAGGCGCGCATTTTGAAAGTTATTTGCAAGGCATTGTCAATTTGGAGATTGGAAGCTGGAAATTATGAAACACATAACACATGATCAGTCAGCGGCACGAAGATCCAAATTGGCAGGGCAGAGACCAGCTCCTGGCACTTAGCCCATCAACATTGTGGTTTACCGGTGAACTTCTTAGCAAATTTGTTTGAATTACTCTCAACTGCTGTGCTGTCTTGAGACTACCTCTCTCAAAGACCTCAAAAGTTAGAATGTTAGTTTTCTCTAAGATCTCCACAGTTGACCTTTCCGCCTGATTTTTGTTTTAGGCTCCGCCTACTTTTTCCAGCCTCCAGCCATTCAGCTTGATCATACAATCTCAATTATCCTTTTTATTGTTCCGTTTCCAGCAATCTTTTACTTTAATACGCAATTTTTTAATTGACTCAGTAATTACACATATAAATTCCTTAACTAATTTCGAATACAATTTAATTACTCTGTACATTTTGCAATTTAGATTTTAATTAAAAACACTGATCAACGGAATGTGACTTTTGATCAGTATTTTTAAACGACTTTGTATAATTTTACAAAAAGCTAAAATTTAAACAAATACGCCCGCAATGAACTTTAAATTAAATTGATACAAATTCACAAACCACGCACACACGAATATTATTTCATGGTTTGTGACATTTATATACGGAACCTTACATATTTATTTACAAAACATAATATATATAACTAATTTTTTTATTATGACTGAAAATAGACAAATCTCACTGCGGGCGGATAGTAGTTCGAATTACCGTACTTAAAAACACATGAAACGAAGATCGGTTCTTCGATCTGTCTGTTTCAATATATAACATAGTTCTAATATTCATTGAAGAGTCCATTACTTATTCATTTTCAAACACATGCAAGTGAAGAATTTTAAGTAAAATATTTGCAATATAATATATACAGTATTATTCCCAACATTATATGCATTTCCAATCTTGGATAATGGACCCAATGTTGTTAATACACATTTCAAATTCTGTTTATTTCTTAGACTGTTCAATCAATGCAAAATGTCCATTTGCATTAGCTTCCTAGATGTATATAAAGATTATAAAAACTAATAAGTTGTTCAAATAAAGATAAAAATCCATTACAATCTAGATAACATAACATCATTTATATACAGACTAATTTAACTTTTGTGGGATAGTCCATACAAATGGCCATTTTGCTCTGAACAAGCAATAAGTAAGTAAAGGGGTGTTAAAATGTTTATTAATAGCATTTGTTTGTTAATCAAGACAAAAATTACATATAATATTGAAATAACACTGTACTTAATACATTATAAAGATACGATTCAAAAATCTTTAGTAACATAAACTTGACAATTAATAAGCAGTGGACCATTCCATAAAACTTAGAACTAGATCATATAAAAAAGAGGCTTTATATACATCTGGATTGCAATTGGTTTCATACTTATTTGAACAATTTACTATTATTTGTTAATCCTTATATATATATATATACTGTAAGGATTAACCATTTCATTTCTTAAGATAGTTATAGTTTAAAAAAACATATAAAGAAAAAGAGGAAAGTTTATTAATTACTTCAAGATTTTTTATTTATTTTAAAGAATAAACACCTAAATGTGTATATATTTGAAATGTGCTGCAATATATTTTGTATATATAACATTTCAATTTTCATTAGTATTTCTAATATATTTAATGTTAATATTTCATTTGATGTTGTATTAAAAATGTAATATAAATAAAGAAAAACGAATAGAGAAGGATAACTGAATTATATTAAATGGCTATTATAAGTAATGTTAATGGCAAAGATAACTAAAGATGTACATTGAGAATTTATTTGTAATCTATATTTCTTATATATATATATATACAAATTTTAACCTCCCCCCCCCAAAAAAAAAATTATCTGTTTATTTTTTTATTTTTACTATTTGGTGTTTTCAATTAGACACTAAAATATTCAAAAATAAATAGAAAAGAAATTATATCTGGTATGTGCATGGATCTGATAAATAATTATGAAAGTTCGATGGTATGTGACTCAAAGAGTTGGATAATTTTAAAATACTATGGAGATTGCTGATAGAATAAAAGAATTTCAAGGTGAGGTTGTGAATATTGTTATTATAACTATTTTTAATCTGTTTATGCTTCTATATGGTCTAGCAAAATTTTGTTTATGAATTATGCTTTCTTTGTGTTATTTGAAAAAAAGAAAATACATTTAAAGTTTACATGATTACCTAGATGCATTTGTAAACAAGTTCAACTATACAGAGTCTCACTACACACTTTGTTGTTTTTCTGTCAGATAACATTAGTCAGAGGTCATTGACACAAAAATGTCTGTGTAAAAAAATAAATGTAATAAACTATCTGTCCATATTGCTGGAGAAAATGATCAACATCACTACTTTAAATGCATTTCCATGAACTCTTGTTTAACTGGATCTGTTTATCCTGATTATTATTTTGCAGAAATTACATAAAATATTTAACTGCTAGTTTAAGGAACTTCAAATCTGTGCACCCTGACAGCAAGAACATATTCAGCCATCCTAACAACAGTCATCCAAGTTTGAAGCTGAAACATAGGCTTTAAAAATTATAGATACTATTCTAAGGTTTGGTTATCATTTCAGTGGTGATACAAAATTTAAATTATTTTATCATTGGTTCTTCCCATCATTGAATATTGTTCAGTCATTTGGAATCCTAGCTCTAAACAGGGATGTAATTTATTACAATCAGTGTATAATAAGTTTTCTAAATATGTTTCTTTGGGAAATAAAACTGTTGTTCATCTTTCTTCTAGAAGACAATATAGAGATATTAAATATCTTTATAAACTTGTTAATAAAATAGTTCTTTTATCTAATACAATTTCTACTGTTATAATTAGATCTCATGTGCATGATACGAGTGGTCTGCTTCTGTTTGTTACATTAAAACTTGTCATTCCAATGTTCTTAGATTTTCTCCTTTGTTTAGGCTACCATCTTTATATAATCAGATTTGTAGCAATATTAACTACTTCAATTTAGATTATAATCAATTTTGTAATGTTATTAAATTTAAATGTCAGATTTGATTGTTTTAACTTGATTTTGTTTATATATATATTAAATTTTTTTTTTGTTATGTGCTTTATATTTATCCCTTTTATTTATTTGTTACTATTAATGTCTTAATAATAATTGTTTATATGCTGATATTTAATTTTACTTTAGATTTTTAAATGTGTTAATTATCTTTTATTGAAATATGGCACATAATTATATTAATAATTTGTCATTTAAACTCATTTATATATTTGTTATGGTGCAATACTGTAATTGGCTTTATGCTGTAGTTTTGTACAGTAAATAAATGAATTGAATTATTATTATTATTATTATTATTTATTGTTATTATTGTTGTTATTATTATTATTGTTGCTGTTGTTATTGTTATTATTATTGAAAATTAAATTGAGAGAGTGCAAATTTCTCAAGCGCTTGTGACTATTAGTAACCAATCAGATCTTAAGCACTGGGTCAGGGAATTTAATAAGAAAAGAGTGGGTTCCACTCTCTTCTTTACTTGTCTTTCTATATATCCAAGCCAGTCCAAAGTACTTATATCTGAGAGCATGAATCTTAAATATCATCACACTTAATTGACTGAGTTCAAATTATAAACATACAGCATGAAATCTTTCGATTTACTATGCAGTAGTTTTTAGATGTTATAACTTTGCAGCAATATATGTAAATAATATTTTACAAAGTGCAGACAATATTGAAAATTAAATTGAGAGAGTGCAAATTTCTCAAGCGCTTGTGACTATTAGTAACCAATCAGATCTTAGGCACTGAGACAGGAAATTTAATAAGAAAAGAGTGGATTCCACTCTCTTCTTTACTTGTCTTTCTATATATCCAAGCCAGTCCAAAGTACTTATATCTCAGAGCGTGAATCTTAAATATCATCACACTTAATTGACTGAGTTCAAATTATAAACATACAGTGTGAAATCTTTCGATTTACTACGCAGTAGTTTTTAGATGTTATAACTTTTATTATTATTATTATTATTATTATTATTATTACATTTCAATAAAGGCTTTATTGATCTCAATGGTTTACAAAAGTTTACATCTAGACAATTTCAAATTTTACATACAATGAGTAATATTAGGGTAAACATATATATAAAGGAAATTTAATGGTTACACTTTGTGGTTAATGGACTAAAACAATATGAAGGATAAAAAAACAAAAATAATGAGAGTTCTAAAGTTTGATGAGCTTAGTTTTGTGGGCCCGGTGCACCAGTACGCGTATAGTACAAATGTGGCTGCCCTAATGCTAGGTATTGATCTTCCCCGAAAAGCAACCATTATGTGATTAATGATTGTACCTGGTTTTCTGTAGGTGTTACACATCATTTGTCGTGTTTGGTTAAGTGCTATACATTGATAAATAATGTGGTCCAGCATCTCTTCTGCTCGATGGCAGAGTCCACAGAAAGGATCAATAGATCTGTACATTCTTTTATGTATAAAGAAAATGGGTTGTTGGCAAGGCAATGAGATTCATTTTAATGATAAAATCAAAGTATTTGGGCTCTAGAGCCCATTTTTTATATTCCTTGAGTAGTCTCTTGTTGTTAATTTCTGGCATAGGTTGTATAGCATTAGTATCTGTTTCTCTGTTCATTAAACCATAAATATACCAGTATGAATACTTATGCAAATACTGTTCTGGAATCTTGTCTGTGGTTTTGCATTGGTATATAATGTTATTATTATTATTATTATTATTATTATTATTATTATTATTATTATTATTATTATATGTAATTTCAGTTGGGTAAAACTCATGATAATTCGTTTAATCATTGGAATACATTCAAAAGTGAATTTACTTTGTAATATATATATATTGGAGTGAAAATGACATACCTATTTAGAATCCTAGAAACATAAGAGTAAATTGTTTCTAAAATACTAGTTCTTAGAACCATCACAGTATTGTTTACTAGATCCCTATTAAATATTGATGAAGCTTAAGAGTTGTATAAATATATATAAAAATACACTTGTTGTATTTGAAGCATTTTGTCATTGAATAAAAAAAATTTCCTTGATGTGTAGTTTATACTTAGTTTTTTTTTTTTTTTAAAAAAAAAAAGAAAATGTCATTTAAGGAGAATATGTATATCTTAAATAGAATTTTGTTGATTTTTCAACAAACAATGGATTCCTAATCATTTTGAATTATTTAATCATTAATAAGATAAAATATTATGTGTTAGTTAATGATATAACTAAGATGTCTTTACCTATAAGAAGATGTATATGTCACATATAAACATATGATAACATATTCAAATATAATGCCCATAAATTAACTAGAAAGCCTCAGTGGTGAAATGGTTATTTGTTATTGTTTTATTGTCATTCTTATACTGTATATACATAAATAAAATATGAACTAATTATTTTTTAATGATAGACTTTGCTTTATTTCTTTTAAGATTATGCCACTTATCTATATTCATGAGTTATGTTATAGTGCTTAAATTTTATCACCTTATTCACTTTTCCCTGAGAGTACTGAAACACTATTTTGATACTTGTTTGAATTTTAATGAATGTCTATGTTATTGAATATT
Source organism: Epiperipatus broadwayi (assembly GCA_028023455.1). Classification (NCBI taxonomy): domain Eukaryota; kingdom Metazoa; phylum Onychophora; class Udeonychophora; order Euonychophora; family Peripatidae; genus Epiperipatus; species Epiperipatus broadwayi. The sequence continues at coordinate 15,246,046 of JAQFVV010012404.1, read as the reverse complement.
AAAAGTATTAAAATAGTTATATAAATTATTTACATTTGTTTTGTTATCCAAATATAATCCATATTCAATAACATGCCTCTTCATTTCTGAATTATGGTTGGCAAAAAATTTGACTCTCATTAAATATTTCTAATATTTAGCTTTGAAGTTAGATATTTAAAACTTAGAAGTACTAAGATCGAACTCATCTCATTTTTTATCATTGATATTTTGGTTTATTCAGTTCATGTAGTATAATAGATAAGAGCTAACTCATTCCCCATTTATTTACCATTACAATATTAGCACTTCCATGCATGGGGTGTTTAAACTAAAGGACTTTCTGATTTATACTTTTACAATTTTGGCAGTTACACATGATGAGCTCAATAAACTAGTTCTATTGTTATAAGTTTATCTGTTATCATTCATGACCAGATAAGTTATTTATATAGTCTTATGTCAGTGTTATGGAAAATTATAATTTTTTATACACATGGCATTTTGAAAATACTTTCAATAGTATATATATATAAATATAATATTCTAGAAGTAAATAATATAATTTCCAGGGATAAATAGAAATAAATGAAGGATAGAGTTGTTTATTTTTTTTTCATTACATATATATTTTTGTGGGATGATTTTTTTTAAGATAACAACAAAGCAAGAGATAATGAACTTCAATTAGCTATATATAAGTAAAATTTTAAGCCTCTAAGTTTAAGATATATATATATATATGTAAAGTATAACTTTAACAATTTTATCCACTTAGTAATGCTTTTGTCTATCCTCATAGTCTTTGTCAACTAACACTTTGAAAGGCTAACCTTCCCACAATTCTGTGATCTTAATGTTTGCTGCCTGTCTGTTAATTAAGTCTTGTTTGCATTTGTATATTAGCATAGCTTCCTTTATTTTCCTTTTGTTATTTTTTTCAATTTACAATATTTTTACATTATTATAATTAAAGTTAAAACCATGAATACATGACTTATTATGGTCATAAAAAATGGATGCTGAAACATTGTTATTTATGTTCCAATTTTGTTTCATTTTCTGAACCCTTTTTAATAACAGCAAGTGTTCTTTAGTTCCTTTTTCCAATGTGCATCTTAATTCCCCTATATATTCACTACCACACCTACATATCCATTTATAAATGATGCAATATTTATTTATAAATGAGGTTTTATCTTTAAAGTTATTTATTAATTTGTTTAATGTAGGAGATGCATAAAATGCAATGTCACATATACCATTATAAATTTTCCTTATAAAATTTACTTGATCATTCAAAATATATGGTATTGATATCCATATTTTTATAATTGTAGCCAACATTTAACAATTCATTCAAATACATTTCAATATTTTTAGTTTTATCTGATGAATATTTACAAAGACTATTATTTCTAAATAACAAAAACTTTAAACCTGCCATTTTATGTGACATTGGCACATAAAATTAAAGTTTACACAACCAGCATCAGACCCCAATGCTATATTTTTCGATAAGCTCAAAGTTCTTCAGAACAAAAACAGGATATTATCCTCTAGATTCTTATTTACAAATACATGGAACCTGCTAGTATGGCCCACAGATCTACATGAATATTGGACCTGATATATTGACATTATAGTGTATCGTAAATGAAGTAGTCTATGATGCAACATATCAGATCCTGCTAGAGAGGCAATGATTCCACACCACATGGATACCAGTTCTGATACATCAGCATTATAGGGCCAACCTCAAAAGGGGCAGTCAATACCAACAAAATGGAATGTTACTTATTAATACATCAACCTGTTAGTGCAGTTAATGGCTCTGCCATACATCCACCAGACCTAGGACACCCACATTATCAAGCTAGCCTTGATGGAAGAAGCTGATACCATCAATGGATTTGAGCCAACATTAGCAAAGTGTATTTAATAATCATTTGTACAAATTTTGTTATGTCAATAAATATAATTTTTAAAACTAAAATTAAAGTTATACTTTATTGTATTTATATTGATTTGAAGAAATACAGATATTGAATTATAATATTATATATATAAGTAATTAAGTTTTTATAATACTCTAACCTTGTTATTATATATTATGACTGATATTAATGACAATATGTTGGATGGGTCTAGCATTAGTTGGTTGGAAGTTGTGAATATGTTTAAGAAGATAAATGCCAACCTAGATGCAAACTTTTCAAAGATGAATGACTGTTTTGCCAAGGTAGGTGCTACATTTGATGATAATTTAAGTAACACTGAGACTCTTGGAGCTAAGAACAATACTAATTGTGGAGGTTGAAAATAGAAATTGGTGCTATTTTTAAGAAGTTGAAAGAATCTCAAGTGAAAATTATTGCATTCAGAGCAGAAGATAAAAAGCAAACCTATGCATTGATAAGTGAATTAGACAGTACTGAGCTTTTTATCTTCTGCTCTGAATACAATAATTTATTACTAATAAATAGTAGTATTCAATTTGAAGAAACCCAAGATAATGATAAAATAGACATTGAAGATATGAAAGAGGATAATGCTAAAATTAGAAAGTTTATGATTAACCATAGTTCAGTACAAGATAATGTACATTATCTAAACCACGAGTCAATAAAAATAACTATTTTAAAGTCAATAACTCTTCTGAAGTTGATGAAGAAAAGATTGTATTCATTACAAAATTTTTAAATAGAAAGGATGATGACTTTAAAATTAAGTTGTGTAATGTTTTTGATTTATTTTACAAGTATACGGTGAGGATGAAATTTGAAGTTATAATTTTACTTTCAATAATCTTCATTGTGTTCAAAACTTATATTTATGTATTTCAGACCTTAGCTATTAGAAAGCAATCATACAGTTCTATAAGTTCCATGCCTATTGTATTATCATAAATCAGAACAATTTATTTGTTTAGGTTAATTTAATGGAATTTATTATTTGTCATAAATTCAATAACATAGTTGAGCTCCCATGTTAGACACTGAAACATCAGTACAAAAATGTTTCAACCTTTATGAAGGAGCTTATAAGATAGACAAGAAGATTGAAGAGAATTCATTTGTGATTGATACACTGGATGGGCTGAGAGGAACATATTATGACTGAAGTCTTAAGTCAATGTATCAAAAGTAATGAGCATTACTTTAATCCATGTTTATGTAAATAAACATTGTCATACTACTTCCTAAAAAAAATTTTAAAAAAATAATTCATATTTAATTATAATCCATGTAATAGTAATTGTATATTGCCACATTAAATAAAAAGAAAGGAAATGAGAAAGTATCTTGGTTAAAGTGTTTTCCTGTAAGTTTGTGATGATGGTGTTTTAGTTGTATTTATAAGTTGGACTATTTACATCATCTAATATAAGTATTGAATGTCTTTAAAAAATTTAACTTTATTTAAATAGTCCAAATACATTCTACTGTTAGTAATAGCACATAGGTTAGTTATTACAGCATTTAGTTGTTAGTAATGATATTTTTTTGTGAAAGTGAGAAAATTGTAAACATTAGCAATTTAATCCTTAAGGTAGTTATAGTTAAAAATAAAATAGGTATAAAGGAAAAGAGGAAAGTTTATTAATTACTTCAAGATTTATTATTATTTTAAGGGATCTAATAATCCTTTATACGTGCCTCTACTCAAAAGTATGAATATTTGTAATTCATTTTATATATCTATGAAAATTTTCAATTTTCATTAGTATTTTTAATATATTGAAAGTTGATATTTTATTTTAAAGTTGTATTCAGAATGCAATGAAAATAAAGAAAAATGAAGAGATGGACAATTGAATTGTATTAAATGGCCATTGTAAATAATGTTAATGACACATATAACTAAAAACATGTTTGCAGATCTATTTATAAAACTTGGAGAATGGATTTGGGGGTTTTTTTTTCAAAAATTATCTGTATTTTTTTTAATATTTGGTGTTTTCAATTGCAAATTAAAATATTTGAAAATAAATTATCATCAGATATAAGCATAGATCTAATAACTAACAATGAAAGTTTGACAGTATGTGACTCGATAAATTAGATAATTTTAAAATAATATGGAGATTGCTGACTAATAAGATAATTGCAAGAAGGGGACACGAATATTATTATTATTACTACTGTTAACCGGTTTGTCCTTCCATGTGGTCTAACAAAATTTTATTTGTTAATTTTGCATTAATTTCATTACTTAAAAAAAAGAAAAAAATCATTTAAAGTCTTCATGATTATCAAAATGCCTCAGTAAACAAATTCAGCAGTCTGAAATTTTGCTACAGTCGTTATTGTTTTTCTGCAAGATTACATCAGGTAGAGATCATTAATGCAATAATGCCCATGTAAAAAAGCAATTATAATAAACAATTATCTGTCCATATCACTGGAGAAAAGCATTTCTTAGAACTTTTATTTAACACCATCTGCATTTTGAAGAAATTAAATATTTAATTACTACTGGAAGAAACTTTAGATCTGCACATCCTGCAAGAAAGACCCTATTCAGCCATCCTAATAACAGTCATCCAAGTTTGAAGCTGAAAATATTATTTTTTATTTGTTAATAAAGAGAGAAAACAAGAGAAAGGTCAAAACTAATTGTAATTGATATATATATATTGTAACCTTTGGCTTTGCCTGTAATATATATATATATATATTATATATATATATATTGTAACCTTTGGCTTTGCCTGTAAAGTTAGACTCTTGGTTGTTTAATCTGTTAAAGTATATATAAAAAATAAAATTTTTCATTAACTTAATTTTATTTCAACATTATAATTATATGCCAATTCATATTATAAATTATTGCAAGTACTTTTATAACTCCTAAACATTATTAAAAGTCATTTTAATATTTTACATTATTAATTTAAAATTATTTGTGATTGGAGTAGTTTTCAAATCTTTAACTTAGAAATATGTTTTAGATATTTGGTAAAAAATTAGAAAACTAAGATTGCTTTAATGTAGTTATTTATATCTCAAATTTTGGTGTCTAAATTAAACAGTGATAGTAGTTAGGTCTAAATTTTAATATCAGATATTAATGTGAAATTTGGCTTTCTTATAATAGGTTATTTCCATCTAAATTAGAAAGAGTATATTCATTTAAGCTAATATCATTAAGATGAAATGGGTAAATATCAAGCTAGATTGGTTAATTTGAAAAACAAAAGGGTTTACTAGTATTAAAATAATTATTAAATTTTTCAAGTGAAACAACTTGAGTGTACATGTGTGTGAATATGCTTATATTTATCAATTTTAATTTATATTTCCTTGTTTTATCATATTAAACATCATTTTTAAATATTTTTAATTTAATTAAAATATTAAATTGAACTCTAGCAAACTTCTAATTGATTTAACTACTTAAAATAGTTATGAAAGAGTAATGTAATATTTTCTTTTTTAAAAACAATATATTTTCTTTCATTCTATTTTATTTTACCATAATAATTTTACTTTCTTAAATAATAATTTCAAATAACACATGTTAATTAAAAGACTTCTGAAAGGTATATAAATGAGCTTTTATTTTTAGTGTAACTCCACAGATACAAAATTGATCTTTAAACTCTTAAGGTGGGAAGATTAAAGGAAGTAGCAGAAAGATGTTTCCCCAATCAATTTTAAAAAGTGACATGACTATATAAAAAGAATTTACACACACCAGACTGGGGAGAACTATGGAAAATACAACAAACCATTAAACTTTTAGCAGAAAAATAGACTTGCAAAAAAAAAGAAACTTGATAGTGTCTCAGCTACAGAATTAGTTATATGTTCAAAATTTTAAATTGTTTTATTTTAAAATAACATGTATTCATAAGAAATTTTAAATTCAAGTGCTAAATATTAAGCTGAAGTCACTGAGAATCTAAAAGTCAAAACTAAAGGAACAGCAAATGAAAATGTCAAACAATTATTCATTCCTAACTTCTGAAAATATCTGTTTGATATTGATATGACATGGGAATTACATATGGCTTGTCCTGTTCTTGAAAAAATTCTTCATTATTTTAAATGTCATAGTTTCAATGAACTTCATTATAAATATAACATTCCTTATATCTTAAAAACAAAATTATTAGAAACTCAATTTGGCAATATTTATGACATGTTAAATGATTTAAAATGCATATTTTAATGTTTGAAAGAGCAATGAATTATCAAGGACTTTTAAAATACTTTATTCATTTTTTTTTAATAAAAGTATATACTCTTATTCTTCTCTTTTATTTTATTTGCATATCTTCATATATTCATATATATATTGCTTATAATAACTTCTTTCATATACATGTCAATGCAAACAAATTTTCTTAAAAAACTTCTTTATTTTCCTTACAGTTTCGACTGTCCAGCAGTCTTCATCAGAGCTACAATATTTGAATAATATAAATACATAACCATCACTTCTTATATATATAAAATATAAAATATACACATATGTATATCAAAGTATACACATATATCCCCTACATACATATATAGATATATAGATACATACAGACATATATATAAAATCCATATCTACATCTATATATACATATCCAAATATATACAAATATATCCTTTAAACATATACATAAATACACATACACCCATAGACATATATATATATACAAATCTACATATACATATATAAATACATCTACATATATACACAACTTACATATAAATTATATATATATAATATCAATAATTATGCGCTTATAATGCTCGTTAAACACAATTTTTTTAAATTATTACTTTTTAAAAATTATTTTATTTTTACTTTAAATTTTTAAAAATATTTATTTTAATTATTACCCTTTTATTACTTCTTTATTAATATTATTTTATAATTTTCCTTTCATATGCATATCCAAATATATGCACATATATCCTTTAAACATCTATATATATATATTCACAGATACACATACACCCATAGACATATATATATAAAATCCATACCTATATCTATATATACATATGCATATCCAAATGTATACACATATCCTTTAAACATAAATATACAGATACACATACACCCATAGACATATATATACAAATCTACATATACATATATAAATACACATCCATATATATATATATATACAACTTACATATATATACAATACACAATTTTTTTAAATTATTACCATTTAAAAACTATTTTATTTTTACTTTTAATTTTTTAAAAATAATTCTTTTAAATATTACCCTTTTATTACTTCTTTATTAATATTATTTTATAATTTTCCTTTCATCATTTCTAACTATCTGTCTTGTTTAATTATTATCTAATATATATCTTTTCCACTTTAATATCTATAATTTTAATTTTTAAAACTTTTACCCTTTTTTATTTATTTATTTCTAGTTTTATTCTTTAATTTCCACTTTAATATCTATAATTTTAATTTTTAAAACTTTTACCCTTTTTTATTTATTTATTTCTAGTTTTATTCTTTAATAATTTATATTTTTTTATTCTCTTCAATAATATATATATATTTAATAGATAGTTTCTCTTAGATAAATTTATTTCTTTAATAAATGAACTATTAATCTGAAATAAGTGAACCTTTCATGTCAAATTCAAAAATGTTTTAAATTGCTCTTGATAATTAGTTATTTGTTGTCTATGCTAACAAGAAAGGAAAAAAAAATGCTCATTTATGTTTAAATTTTAAGTGTAAACCAAACTGAATAAGAGGAAATGTATTTTTAAATCTACCTTTATGTTGTAAAACTGTCACACTTATATTTTTAGTAAACTATGGTTAAAAATTAAATGGCATTAATTTTGATAAAATTTGCTTGTTATATGCTTTATGACTAATATTAGTGTTAAAATGTGAATGTGAAACCTTGCTCTCTGCCTCTCTAGAAGCAAACCTGCTTAGTTAAATAGAAATCTTTGTTCTTAGGTCTCTATATTTGAATATACTACTTAGAATGAATAAATTGAAAACATATTAATATTGTAATATAAATTATTGGAACCTGACTGACTTACTTATATATTTAAATATTTCATGAAGTTGAATGGCCATTATTAATGTGTCTGTGTGTTTGTGTTTAAGGAAATCTTATGAAAAATAATTTTCAATGTTGTGCATTTACTTTAGGTTGCTTTATTGACAATAAATAAAGGAATATTATACTTTTGCAAAACTGTGTCCTGGCAAAATGGTAACTTCCATGATAAACAATTTTAATACTTTAAGGATTTGGTAAACTGGTTATAATTTAGAATTATAATTTTATGTATTCATAATTTATTATTTGTTTTATGTATTCCTGCTTAACATATTTTGCACATTATTGTTCAAGGTAATATTCAGATGTTCACATAACATTGACTATTTTATTAATGTTATATTTTATCCTTTTAAGAGTATTGATTTGTCCCCTGTTGTGAGTAATTTATTTATTTCAGTGAATACTTATATGTAAACCATTAAAAGATGTATATATTCTTATTTTATTATTTATTTCAGGCTGTTTTATCAAGTCAGATTTGATGAAAGAACTATCTTATTGATTTTATACATCAGTTAACCTTTCTGATGATGCTTACGAGACCTTTCGCTGATGATTGACATCACTCTAATTTCATTATTTTTAATGTTAGGATAGCTGTTTTAAAGTCATTAGTTAGATTTTTAAAAGTTCTGTAAGATGCTGCCCTCTCTTGAATTATTTTACAAGTAAAAAAATCAATAAAACTTCCTGTGAAGCTAAACAAAGAAGCTTGTCGGTGATTGGCTCTCAGCCGTCAAAGACAATCTGATTGGCTGGAAAGAACAAAGAAAATAAAGAAAAATGCTAAAATTTTCATTTTGAATATGATAAACAAATGTTTTAAACTATTATAAAAATATTTTTTGAGAAATTACAAATCATTTTCATAAAATATGCTAAAAAACAAAATTATTTTAGAAAAATATTGAAGATTTTAGTAAAAATATTTAAGATTTTAGCAAAAAAAAAATTTACTTTTCTGTAACGTAAAACTGAAAAAAAATTTACATCAGCAACTCTTTTTAATTCGTTACTATGTTCACTTTTAAATTTGGTAAAATTGAATATTTTATAATAAATAAATAGAAATTTATTTTTGAAAGAACTTTAGTTCACTTTCATAACCTGACAAATTATTAATATACTTTTTATAAATGAATCTAAAGTGAATATGATATTTAAGGTGAATATATTTTGACAATTGACTTTGTCTTCAGTTTGTGAGTTGGCGAATTAAAAGCTTTGATTTTTACCTCACACGACCAATAATATAATTAGCAGTTAAAAAGTTAATAATTGTTATATTTATTAAGAGATATTAGCATTAATTTTCTCTTGTATATTACTTTGAGCTTACCTTGCTAATTTATATTTCCAAGGGATAGTGCCCTTGTCTCACTCTTAATGATTTGATTTTGATAACATATTTTATAAAGAAATGTATTCTTTTTAATGATATTTTCCATGAGTCATGTGTATTTTCAGGTTTTGTGTTTTTAGAAATGTTTTGTTTAAAGCAATTCTTGTTGTTCCTACTATTTGTGATGGTTCATTATCACTTTTCTCATGTGCTCAGAGACAAAGGTCCTGGCATATTTATTTGTCCTCAGAATGTAGATGTAATTTTGGGAGTTCATGTCATCAATAGGTTTATTGCTTATATATCTTTTTGGCTTGGAGGTATATTTTTTTTCAAACATGTATGGTCTATTATATTTCTTTATAATTATGGCAATTGATATGAAATACATTCAATGGTGAATTTGCTTTGTAATATTTTTGAGTAGCAATAACAAACTTATATAGGATCCTAGAGACAGAGTAAGTCATAGAAAATAGTAGTTCTTAGAATCATTGCAGTATTGTTTATTTGCTCCCCATTAAACATTAATGTAATAGTTGTATAAATATATTGTAACTTTATTGTCAGGCTTGATCTTGATCAAGTCCTGATTTATCAATAAATGAATTAAAATTTTAAATTTCACCAAACTGTAATATTAATTGTTTAAAATCATCTGGTTGAATCAGTGATGTATTCTGATGTTTATTAATTTTTATTGGATGAGAACAGAGAAACTTAATAATTTATTTATCTATGTCAATAAATAATCAGATTGTTTAAATAATATTTCATTTCTCTGCCAAGTTGTGGGTGGGTATGCTTACTTATGACTTGACAGATAAAGTAGTTTAATGTTTACAATTAAAATATTCATATAATGTAATATGGTTTAATGTCATTTTAAATAAAACAAAACAATTATTTTAATATTTTACTGTTAAGCAATAGTTTAAAAACAGACTTAAAACTAGAATTATTTTAAGCAAAACAATGTCATTAGTAATTGAATATTTTTATTACTGCATTCTGATTTATTAATAATGTAATGGTCAGAAAACGTGTGATTCGTTAACATAGTGCAGAATTCAACCACCACACAGAACGGCAGCACCATCGAGGTAGCAAAGCCACCCGTAGTACTGAGTTCGAACATAGTTTATCGGTTCCACAATATAATCTATGAAACAACGCATCTGTTGCGACATTAGTAAACATTTCTTTAGGCACGGTGGTCAGGGATGTTGCAAGAGATTCATGATTTTATTTCAAGTTAGCCGTAATAACACTAATATTAATTAAACATTTATATTTGAATAATCAAGGAAACATATTGAATGGGTATCGAATAAATAAATGAAGAAGTAACGGCAGACGTATAGTTTGAAATTATTTATTAAAACATTATATCATTTAACGGTAAAACTAATAATATTTGGCAAGATTTAAATCTCAGTAGCGAAATTTTCCGATACTATTATATTTACACAGATGAACATATTTATTAATGACGTAATCTAGCTACCTAAAATTCTTGAGCAAGTATTTCTAATGCATGTCTTTAGGGATTTATACCTTTGCAATGCAAGAGTCTAAAGTAAGATTTATTTAATTAAAGATATTACGAAGAACTAGGGGCAAACATTTATTTGAGAGTGAATTATGAAGCTAATGCAGGGACGGAGTTATATACAGAATAATAAAGTTAATAAAAGGAAACACATGGTATGCTAGAAAGGCGATATGGAATGGCAGTATATTGAAACTGCAAAGCCATGAATGAGTTTATAAGAATGATGGGCTGGCATTTGTCATCGGCCCAAAGAAGTAAGGTGTCACATAAGCATAACCAGGGACAAGCGGTTTATGCCGAGATTGCCTGCATGACGGTCATCAAACCCAACGGGAGCATTTATTATGTCCGCTTGTGTAGGATGACTGGGGTTAATTTCAACCCTATAAAATCCGGAATATTCATGGCTTGTAATGGGTCATCGCGATTCTAAAACGTAACACATGTATAATGTACAGACAATCCTGTTAAGACTTAAATATATTTTATAACTCAGCCCTACATTATCAACATTTAATAAGGAACGTTTGCGACTCTCAAAGAAATGCAAATTTTATGGAATTATTAATTACAGTTTAATAAGATATAAAAAACAATATATAGACTGGGTGATTATTACAACTGATACATCAGCCATTTGCTAAGCAGTAGACCCCTGCATTACAATAATGGAAGCATTGAATGCGTGTCATTTGTATGAAAATATTAAGTCATTTATGAAAGTAAATATTAATGAAAAATTTGACACGCATCCACTGTTTCAAACGATCACAGATTTATATTTAGACAATTATGAGCATGCAATAATTAAATAATAAATATAGATTTTAGAAATACGCACCCAAGAAAGATAGAGTTAGGCAGGCTAGATTATTAAAGAAGTTTACATATTAATTATTAAATTTTTAGCATTTCAAATGATAGTTCTACAATTTATAAGTTATATACAGAATGAATAAGCATAGCTGGATATTAGTAGAGTACTCCAGAGAATTTGGACACAGGTACCTGTTTTATGAGAAGTTTTTCGATTCCATTGGTCAGTAGCAAATTGTTCATGATTAGCAGTTCTTTCCTGTATTTAGGTGGTTCATTTAATTTCACAGCAGCAGCAGCTTTCTCATTATTTTAGGCAGCAGATCTTCATGGTTGAATTTATGAAGGGCAATGGAAGGTTTGGCATCTGATAGGCCATCTCCGGGCGGAGAATAGTCTGGGTGCTTTTACTCGATCATACCGTGGCAGGTAAAATTAATTTAATATCTTGGAGACTCTCAACTGATTGAGAGCACAGCTAAAGTTAAAGTGAAAGTTTCTAGCAAGTCTCAAAATGACCTCTTTTCTTATATCTTATCTTTCACATTTTTGTCATAGTTTATTTTTGGATTCCACTTAATCTGCCCTGAGGATAATCAATGCATTTTTGTTAATTTTAATTATTGAGAAAGCTGCCGTTCTATTGTTTTCGTTTAGATTTTACATTTAATTTTTATAATTACATTTTAGGGAATTTTTCTTTTTAATTAATCTATTATCTCTCACCGACTGATGCTTTTAAAATTTCAAAGACAAAAAGGGAACATACAATTATTTTTACTTTTAATTAAATATTACAATATATTTCTAAAATTATTACTAAATGAAATTTAAACAAAGCAATAACTAATGAATTTTACAATTCAAAATAAATGATTAAAATTATATATTTTTATATAACTAAAAGATGAAATCTAAATTATATTATTTATCTTTATTTATTACCTTAAATTTGAGATCGAAATGTGTGCATGATTATGGTTAATTCTACATATATCTATACATTTTTAATATTGCTACACACCCAATTCGATACCAAAAAGTTTAAATTTGGGTAGGATAGACCGGTGAGTGAGAGACGATAGAAAAAGATGAAACTTAAGATTCGAATACAAATCTTACTGTTTCAATAAGATTTCAATTAATTATGCTCAAGGTCAAAAAAAGGAGATTTGCTATTTTAGCAAATATCTCTAATGATGATTAAAAAATCTGATTGGCTTATTGATTTGCAATCAGTCCTCAGTTAAAAAGTCTATAAATTAGCCTGAAAAACTTAGAGAGAGGAATTAATTTAAATCAGGGGATTAATTCAAGTTAACAAGAAGACTATTTCTGACTATCAAGAGAACCTATCTGTCATTTAAAAGTGTTTACATTTATTTAAAAGTTATTATTTTCTATAAAAAATGTATAAAACATTTATTGCAGTTACTTCATAAAGCATGGAATGAAAGCCCAACTACCATCATCCACAAAAAGACATATTAAGACCACAAACTGATAGTTTAAAAGCTTAAATTCACAAATAAGGTCAATGTTGCAGAAATCAAAAATGGCTACCAAGATTAAGTACCACCAGAAGCAGTTCAAGAACTTTGTAAGCATTAATTTTTCTAAATTATCTTATAATTATGCTAATTATAAAAACTAAAATAAATAATCATTGTTGGCATCATAATTTTGAAGTTAACATAGAAATAAATTTTGAAACTTTTCATACTAAGAGAAAATTATTTGAGGACTTAAATATTTATATAATTTTAATTACTAAAATAATTCATGTAAACTTATAAGAACAACTTTATTAAAATGAATGCTATTTAAAATTAAATACATCTATTATTGACTTCTACTTAATGCAAAGGAAATAAATAAAATTATTCATTATTTTTAAATTAGTAATACTGACTCAAGTAAGTCTAAGTTCCATTCATAACGAAAAAATATACTATTAATGTTAGCTTATTGGAAATTACTTTTATCTAAATTATTAATATGAAAAGTTATAAATTATCTGAATTTTCATGAAAACTGGATATGAATTTTACTTAATTGTAGGGAAATTGTAGCAGCTCTTAAATAAAAATAACATTATCCGTCAATATTAAGTTCACTTTAATTCAAGATTGGTAATTCATTATAGTACTAATGTTATAAAAGAATAAATACAAAATACTATTTACAGAATAGTTAAATTGCAACCCAGAATTATATAACAATGTACAGCAATAGTACTTGAAAACCAGCATTAATCTTCAATGTTTATATTTTCTTCTAATTTTTTTTTAAAAAGAGAATCATAAATAGTGTAAGTGGTATTAACAATTCCTCTACAATTATTAATATTTGATTAATCACTATATATTTGGAGCATTTTAAGATCTTTGATTTTACTAAAATATATTCAAAATAATTACTTCAAATATTTATGATAAATGTACAAAATATATTGATAATTATTTCGAAGATAGTTTTCAATGTGAGTCAAATATCTGATATAAAAAATGGATATTGACAATTTTCTATGATTCAATCGGTGTATCCACAGGAAGGAAGAAATAATTTAATTTCGATATTTAGGGAGAGGAAAAAAGTGATAAGAATCATTAAAGTGTTTATGGTATTAATTTTAAAGCAAAAAAAAAAATATAAAGATCTCAAGAATAATTCTGCAGATAAAAGTGTGAAATTTGCATTTCCTTTTCTTTACTGAAGACATGTGAAGAAATCTTAGTTAATATTTTTTTATTATTAATATTTATTTTATTATAATCTTGTGTGTATTTAGTGTTAATAGTTGCTAAGCAGTCGACTTGTAATAAAATAAAGAATCCAAAGTAATGGGTATTTAAGAATATATAATTAAGTTAAATCTGATCACAAGAATGGTAAATAGTTAAAGTTATTTATAAACTTTATTATGTCATTTTATTTTATTTTTTGTTTAAATGGTAAAACTGTAGTTGTCAATGATCATGGAAAGGCAAAATTTTAATGTTTATTGAATTTGGGCATATCAAGTATTTATGATATATTGCGTTATGTAACTGGTATATTATTGATTAATCATTATAAATTACTTTTGAGTCAATAATGTCTATTATATTTTCTACTTATTAATCTATATATTAACTGGAATACAAACTTATTATATATTTGTTTCAATATATGTAATACATAGGGTATATGAGCACAGACTTTCACATGATCTGAGCACTTATTGCATATATGTGTAGAGATGATAACCTGGACCATCTGATGATTGCTGGTTTAGCATGTAATACATATATTGGTGATTATTTATCTTTTCGACATATATGTGTTCAAGTGTGTCAGTAATATGAGATAGAGTGATGAGCGGTGGGTCATGGGAAAGTCTGTGCTCATACACTCTATATAGTTATTAATCTATAATAAGTTTCATGTGTTTGATATTTACACTTGTAATGTAAACTATGTTTATTTTAGGGTTTTGATTGTTGCCATGTCGGCTGATTTGTACATGATATGTTGTCATGCTTATTATTAGTTTTATATCCAGGTTATCTCACATTAGAGTGTAATTTACTTGACCCTATGAGGAAGTGTTAAGTCATTATCAAGGGTGAATCATGTAGATGCCCAAGGACTTGGAGCTCATCAAGGCTTATATTGTTTTGCCAATAATTTTGTATATTTTCAAATAAATCATAGATATAATAAAATATCTTTATCTAACAACAAAATGATATATAAAAAAGCTATAAAGAAAACATATAATGAACTTAATAATAATATGGATAATATAAAATTTACAATTATAGAAATTGATGTTAAAATAAAGTATTTAGATATAGAGATAGATGATAATAATATAATTACATTAAAACACTTCATTAAAGAAGATAAATTAAGGAAAATAATTTCTATGGATTCACAACAAGCATGGATACAAAAAATGGCAGTTATTAAAAATTTTAAAAACAAAAATGATAAATATAACACAGATAGGAAGATAGCTACTTTGCAAAAAGAGAAATTTATAAAGTTATATACTAGTTATGGATATAACCCTAGAAGCATTAGAAATATATTCTTTAATTATAAACAAAATAATTTGGGTAAAAATAGTGAACCAGAAAATATAAAATGGGTAAAACTTTCATATGTTCCTAAAATTTATAATACATTATTAAAAAATAAAAATTATATAGATAAAAATATTAAAATAGGATGGTCAAACAGCAAAACTTTTGATATATTAGTGGGGAATTATAAAATAAAAGATGATATAAAATATAAAAAGGGTATAGTATATAAAATTACTTGTGGGGTTTGCAGTATGGTTTATTATGAACATACAGCAAAACAATTAGAAGAAAGGGCTAAAAAACATAATAATGCTATTAATAGAAGAGAATGACAGATCTGCATTATAAGTTCACTACTTAAAATGTGGATATAGAATAGATTGTGTTAAGAATATAAGTCCATTAAATTATATTAAAAAAATTAATAGAAGGAAGATATATGAAACCAATTACATTAATTATAACAGAAATAATTGTATGAACAATTATAAAACATCAATTAATTTAACTAATAATTGGATAATGAAAAATGAATGGAGGGTTGTATAATATGTGTTGTTATAAAGATATTTACATGTAATTATAGGCTTGTGTTAATTTTATATAGAGCTGGTAGATGTCACTATGTATGCAATATAGATTATTTTTGTAATTAAGATATATTGAAAAGGGCAAAAATTTTAAATTTGCCAAAAAGAGCTTTCATATGTTATTTTTATGTGTTATGATTATATTACTATATTACAACTATTGTTATATATCATTTTCTTGTTAGATAAAGATATTTTATTATATCTATGATTTATTTTTTAATTTGCAAAAGCAACATAAAGGATTTATTTCTTGGGTTTTAGATTTTCAAATAAAGAATTAACTGCCCCTTCTCTACATTCTTATGAATGTTCCAAATATTGGCACTATCAGATCATCTGTAGTCAATAGAATGACCATGTTCTAGGTTACTTACTTATCTGCCTTGGCTCACCACTACTGTGTTTTGGATATATTGCATGTGGCATCAAACTTCATCTCATCATAATGGTTTAACAGGTTGTCGCGATAAAACTATCCTGAATAAAACATGATATAGATCAGAATTGTGTCAGCATTAAATAGATGAATATATTGAATATGATAGCGTTAATATTAAGTATCAATTTATAATACTATATATTATTTTGCTAGTCTATTATTGATGTACATGCTATACTTAGTGTTTACTGTTCTTAGTTAATCTAAGATTAAAATTCTCAATCATATTACATAAAAGTTTCATTGTAAGATATTGAGTAACAAATTATAGATTTAAAATGCTGCCATGATAATTTTAGATAAAGTAAAAAAACATTACCTGTCTAATCTCCAATGTTGGTAAAATTAGGAAGTTTCTTAATCTTTCAAACATGATGAAATAGACATAAACATTAATGTATTTAAAATAATCATCATATGAATTGTGCCTTGTATTAAATGTCAGCTTACCATTAATTAAATTGTAACCTCATGATCATCACATTCGTATTTTATTTTGGTAAAAAATATAACAAACATATACATGATAGATATTAAACTAGTAAATTGTAATAAGACAGTAAAGTGTAGAATGGGATAGTACATATAAATACTAAATATGTTAAATACAATGATGTATTATGATTTTAATCATATCTAAGTAGATCTTTCATTATAATAAGGATTTTTTTTTGTATATAATTTTTTTTTATAAATTTAATAAAGGATTTTTTGTCTGTGTGTATGTGTGTAAATATTAACTATAAATAACTTTGTTTTAAAATTTAATAAGTTATTGGTCACCTTATTTTTATTGCCAGATACTATCAATATTATTGCCATCATCGAAATCATCATCACTTTTTAACAGAATTAATTTTTTTAATATTATTCAGTATCTTATTAATAAAATTTTATTAACATTTATATTTTAAAGTGCATAATATCACACTGATGACTGATTATAAAAATTGTTGGTAGCCTGCATGAAAACTATTTTTAAAGTGATAGCTTAGAAAAAATTGATTTTAAAAGTACAGTATAATATTTTAGTAATTTATAGGATATAGTCATTCATTCAACTTGGTCATGATTGTCAAGGATGTCAAAGTTAAACCATTCTTGGATGAGACTAGTATTGTTTTAATCCTATTGTTATGATTATGATCAAAATATTACTTAGCATTTTCTTTTAGATTGTCTGACTATTAATACAATTGGTAGATTTACACTACCATTACAAGTCTGTTAAGTTTTAATAAAAAAGAGTTTTATCTTTATTATCATTAGAAAAATACGTTAGATACATATTTAGTAAATTTATTTTTATATTTAAATTTAGAATCCAATGCTTTTACAACATCAAATTAATACTTCATAATCATATTCATTATCAACATCATTAGCATAATAATTAATTCTTGTCTATATTTCATTTTATTTCTGTCACTATTTGATTTTATTTGATCATTATAATCTATTCCTCCTTTATTGATTTAATTTCATTATAAAATTAATCACTCATTATCTTAATAATTCTCATTTTCATCTCCCCATTCTTTAAGCTTATTTATCATTAATTTATGATAGTTAATTATGAAGTGCTTTTCTTCAATCTTCCATATCTTTATTCATTAGTCATTTATTTCATTCAACCTCCATTCATTTACAATATATAGTAATGCTCTTGTCAGATTTGAAGCATATGTCACTGAATAAAAGAGATGTCCTTGATGTGTAGTTATTTTTTTTAAAAAAAGAAAAATGTCAATTAAGGAGAATATGTATATCTTAGATTTTTTTTTTTTTTTACTGAACTGAAGATTATAGTGATTAGTCACCAAAGAATGAAAACCTAATAACTTTGAATTATTTAATCTTTACTAAGCTACAATATTATGCATTATTTAGTAGTATAACTAAGATGATCTTTAGTTATAAAAAGATATATATGTTATATATAAACATATAATAACATATGTTATTCAACTATAATTTCCATAAATTAACTACAGACCTTTGATGATAAAATGGCTGTTGTTATTGCTTTAATGTGATTCTTATATATATATACATCTGGGTCTCGTTTTACGTGATAGATAGGTTTCTCAGAAAACACGCGCAAAAATAATAGCACAAAAATAGACGTAACTTACATTGAAAAGGGGGGGATGCGGTCTGTGATTTTTCAAAATTCGCATAAAAGCAAAGCACCAACGTAAAATTACTTTAAAATTCATGCAAAAAAAAAAAAAAAATAAGGAAATAAAATATGACTAATAAAAAATTTCAAATTTGAAAAAAATTGATACAAGACAAACTTTTTTTAACTATAATATTTAATTTTATTCAAAATAATATATTTGTATGCATAATTTACAGTACAGTAATTTACATTTTTTATACACGTTTTAATTATTATGATTTTCTGGTGACAACGTAAGTAATCTTTGAGACGATGATTTTATTAATTGTTTACAAAGCTCGCAATATCCAGACATACAACCATTTAGCTCTCATTGGAATTTAAAAGCACGTTAATGATTAGTGTCATTAATAAAAAAATAAAAATTGATTACGTTCTTTTTTAAAAAGCAAAAACAGAATGTGATTTAAAATGCAAAATTAACATGCACAATGTTTGAACAAATTTACATTATAATCTTGTAAAAATTAATATGTGTATACATAAAATGTGGAAATCATGATTTTAATTTCATTATTGCATAAAATCTTACTATTATAAAGCAGTGAAAATATTGAAATTACTAAGATGAAAGTCGAATTCCAATAATGTCCTATTACTTTCAATATAACGTAAGTGCGCAAAATTTATTATTTAAAGTAATAGCGCATTATCGGAAATCGACTTCCAGTGAAACACGAATTGTGTAACTTCAAAATCGTGTTAAATAAGTCCATGTAAAAAAAGACCCAGGTGTATATATATATATGAATAAAATATGAACTAATTATTTTTCTAAAGACTGACTTTGTTTTATTTCTTTGAAAATTACTTCACTTATCTATCTATATTCATGGGTCAAGTTATAATGCTTAATTTTTATCAATTTATTCCCTTTTCCGTGAGAGTATTGAAATACTATTTTAATACTTGCTTGAATTTTAATGAACAATTATATTAGTGAGTATTAAAAAAATTAAGATATTAATATAAATTATATTTCTTTTGTTATTCAAATATAATCTAGATTCAATAAAATACCCCTTTGTTGTCTGAATTATATTTAGCAAGCAATTTGACTCTCATTAAATATTTCTAATACTTAGCTTAGGAAGTAAAAAATTTACAACTTAGAAGCATTAAGCTGGAACTCATCTCATTTTTTATCATTAAAATTTTAGTTTATCCAGTTCCTGTACTATAATAGATATGAGCTAGTCTATTCCTCATTTATTTACCATTACAATTTTGGTACTTCCATTCATGGGACATTTAAATTAATGAACTCTCCCATTTATACCATTACAATTATGGTATCTACATGTGACAAACTCAATAAATATAGTTCTATAATTATAAGTTTATCTGTTATCTATCATGACCTGGTAACTCATTTATCATGACCTGGTAACTCATTTATGTAGTCATGTGTCAATTTTATGGGAATTGGCATATTTTTATATGCATGATATTTTGGAAATGCTTTCAATAATATACAGTATAGTATAACAGGCACACACACCGTTACATTATTTATTTTAAAAATTAGACATTAAAAATAAAAGTTCGCAAATAAAAACTTATAATAGATATAAAATTCTAGAAAAAAAGAATCTAATTTCCAGGGATAAATAAAAATAAATAAGAATGAAGTTGTTTATTTTTTTTTTCAGTGCATATATATTTTTGTGGGAAATTTGTTTTAAGATGACAGCAAAAGATAAGAAATTTCAGATCGCTATATGTAAGTAGAATTTGAAGTATCTAAGTTTAAGCTATATATATATTTAATTATTTAAGTTTTTATGTATTATGACTTACTAATAACAATATGTCAGGCAGGTCTAGCATTAGTTGGTTGGATATGCTTAAGAAGATAAATGCAAAGATAGATGTGAAATCTACAAAGATGGATGCAAATCTGAAGGATTTAAATCTTAAGATGGATGCCAACTTTGAAAAGGTGGATGACTAGTTTGCTAAGTTCAATGATGATTTAGGAAATTTTGAGGCTCTTCTTGCTAAGATAGATGCTAATTTTGGGGGATTGAAAATAGGAATTGGTGCTATTTCTAAGAAATTGAAAGAACTTCAAGCTGAAGTTATTATATTCAGAGCAGAAGATAAAGAGAAAACTCATGCATTGATGAGTGAATTAGACAAAATTATAGAGGAGTCCTGAACTAGAACCCAAGCACTAATGAATAGTAGTGTTGAATGTAAAGAATCCAAAGATGATGATGAAATAGAAAAATAAGACATAAAAATTGATAATGCTAAACATAAAAATTTTATGATTAACTATAGTTCAGTACAAGATAACATAGATTATCTAAGGCCAGAAGATAATAAAAATAATTATTTTGAACTCAATAATTCCCCTGAAGTTGGTGAAGAAAAGACTGTATTCATTATAAAATTTTTAGATAATAAGGGTGATGTCTTTAAGTTAAAAATTTTATGATTCATGATAGTATTGTAAAACAAAGATTTTATCAGGATAACACTGTAAGTCAAAAATTCTCCCTACCATAAGGCTAAAATTTGGGAGGATAGGCTAAAAAATTTTCATGAGAATTATGAGAAAATGCTGAAGTCTATAGAGTTTGTCCTTAAAAAGCAAATATTAGGAACTAAGGTAGGTTAAAGATATGTAGTAAATAGTTGTAGAACTACGGATAATGAAAATATGATATTCAGATACTGACGAAGTGGAGAATTAAGATCAATTGTCTGTAATAATATTTTTTTTGGTATCAGTAGTCTGTATTTTTAAACAGATTAGAAGTTCATTATGTTATTCAAAATTTTGGTAAGTTGTGTAATATTTTTGATTTATTTATAAATATCTGGTGATGAGGAAATTTGAAGTTACAACTTGCTATCAATAATCTTCATTGTGTTCAAAACTTATATGTATGTATTTCAAACCTTAGCTATTAGGAAAAGATTATACAATTCTATAAATTCCATGCCTATTGTATTATCATAAATCAGCACAATTTATTTGTTTATGTTAATTTGCTTAAATTTATTATTTGTCACAAATTTGGTAAAGTAAAATTTATATATCCATGAATTAATTAAATAGATTATTGGTTACAAATTTAATTGGCAAGTTAATTTAGCTTAGATCTCATGTTAGACACCTGCAATCAGTACAAAAACGTTTTCAACCTTTACAAGAGACCTTATAAGGCAGACAAGAATTTCAAAGAGAATGTATATATGATTGATACAACCAGATTGGCTGAGAACATACAATGCCTGAAGCCTTAGGCCAATGCATCAAAAAGTGATTAGCATTATTTTAGTCCTTGTCTATATAATTAAACATTTTCATACTATCTCCTAAAGAAGTTAAAAAGAAAACAATTTAAATTTAATTATAATCCATATGATAGTTATTGCATATTGCTAAATTAAATAAAAGGGAAAGGAATGAGAAAGTATCTTGGTTAAAAAATTCATTTTTTTTGTGCGAGTCTGAATGTAATAAAGCAATGGCTTGTTAATGCAACATTTAGTTATTAATAATTATATATATATATATATTCTTTTTGTGAGAGGGGAGAAAATTATAAACATTAGCCAATTCAACTCTTAAAATAGTGATAGAAAATAATGAGAAAAAGGTGTAAAGAAAAAAAAAAGTTTATTACTTACATTATTTATTTATTTTTATTTAAAAAATGAATATCCTTTATAGGGACATCTAGATAAATGTGTGAATATTTGATATGCACTGCGATTATATATATATAATGTTTCAGTTTTCGTTAATATTTTTAATGTATTTAAAGTTGATATTTTATTTAAACTTGTATGAGGAATGCAATGTAAATTTAAAAAAAATGAAGAGAAAGGGATAATTGAATTGTATTAAATAGTCATTATAAATACTGTTAAAGGCAAAGATAACTAAAAATGTGTGTCCAGGTATATTTATAAAACTTTGATAATAGATTTGTAATCTTTATTTTTTTTATATACACATTGAATTTTTTTTTTTTAAAATCATCTGTCTAATTTTTTTTTTCATATATGATGTTTTCAATTGAACACTAAAATGTTCGAAAAGAAATTAAAAAGAAATTATTATCTGGTTGTGCATGGATCTGATACTAACAATGAAAGTTGGATAGTATGTGACTAGAGGAGTTGGATAATTTAAAAACACTGTGAAGGTTGATGATATAATAAAGTAACTGCAAGGAGGGATCGTAAATATTATTATTATTACTGCTCTTAATGTGTTTATGATTCCATATGGCCTAGCAAAATGTTGTTTGTTAATTGTGCTTTCTTTTCGTTATTTAAAAAAGAAGAAAATTCATTTAAAGTCTATATGATTATCAAAATGCATCAATAAACAAGTTCAGTAGTCTGGAGATTCACTATACTCTTTATTGTTTTTCTGCCACATTATATAAATTAGAGGTCATTAATGCAAAAATATCTATATAAAAGAATAATTGCAATAAAGAACTGTTTGTCCATATCGCTGAAGAAAAGTATTAACATTATGACTTGAAATGAAGTTCCAATAACTCTTGGTTAACTATGTTTATCCTGATTATTATTTTGCAGAAATTAAATATTTAACTGTTAGTACTTCAGTTATGTTTATCCTGCAAGCAAGGCCCTATTCAGCCATCCTAACAAAAATCATCCAAATTTGAAGCTGAAACTTTTGAAAACATGTTGTTTTTTTAATTTTTGTTAATAAAGGGAGAAAACAAGAGAAAGTCAAACCAATTATAATTGATATTTAGACAAATACACATATTTTTTTGTATATATTTTTTTATTTCTTTTAGCATTTTTCCATAGAAAAACTGTGAATTAAAAAAACAGGCATTGAATTTTATAATTAAATGATACGATTCATAACACACACATCCTTGTTATATAGCATTGATATGTTAATTTAAATTTGTATTGATATTTAAGTTCTTTTCATTATTATTAATATATGTATTTTCAGTTGCATATAACTCATGGTAATTCGTTTAATCATCAGAATATGTTCAAAGGTGTATTAGCTTTGTAATATTTTTTTATTGGAATGAGAATGACATACCTATATAGAATCCTAGAGACTTAGGGTGAGTCATTTCTAAATATGTATTAAGAAATAGTAGTTCTCACAATCATCACAAGTATTATTTATTAGATCTCTATTAAATATTAATGAAGCTTAAACATTGTATAAATATATATAGTAATATATCTGTTGCATTTGAAGCATTTTTGCTGCTGAATAAAAGAGAATTAGACTTCCGCTTATGGCAGCCATCTTTGCAACTGGTCATACAAATAGCGTCCCTAAGCGATTCAATTTCAGGAAGATAGGGACGATTGTCCCCTTACCTTTACGTTTCTTATTCAAGGTAAGTCGGTTTTAATCATATATTATGGAAAGTGATAATATAATTGATAATTCGCAAATTAAGGTTAGCCCCGATCTCAGCATTCAATCTAGTAATGCAGTCATCGGTCGTAAATTTTATAGCCTTAGATCTAATCTAAATTCATCCAAAATAACTTCTACAACAAATAAAAACTCACAAACCAATATTTCAAAAGAAAACAGCATCACAAATATCAACAAAAGTTTAGAAAATATTCAACTTACCCCTAATATAAGTAATAGCATTAATATCTCATCAAGCGAAACGATTGAAATGCCTAAAAATACAAGCAAAAACCAATCATCATCTCTCCGAAGACTTTATGCACCCTCAGAAGACTCTAATGAGCAATTTCCTTTGCCCAATAATACCCTGGAAATCATATCTGAAAATAATAGACAAAATTACCGACAAGATGATTTCGGCGAATTTTTTAAAGTTAAAACTTTTCCACCAGAGGTCGACAAAACCGGTGCTGTCACATTACAGTTTGTCAACAGTAAATTTAAAAATCAAAAAGAAGAAATAAATTTTAAAACCGATAAATCACATTCCAGAACAAACAAAGATTATAGCGCAGAACAATTCATTGCTACTTCAGCCAACTTACAATCTAATCCAAGTTCTTCAATACCAATATTGAAAAATTCCTCTACGTACGCAAATATCGTAAGGTCAAAAAATTCTGAGAGCATCTCCGAAAATATTAAGGCCGATAATTTCAATGAACTATATTTGAATATCTCAGAACTAGACATAGAACAAGAATCAAACACTTTGGAAAATGTCTCATTTAATATAAACGATCTTAATGACGACATGTTCCTAAAAATAAATAATGAGTTCAACAAAACGATTCCCAATAGCCTATATAAATCGTTTGCTAACTACTACAGCGATAAGTCGTTAATCTTAGCCATAACAAATCAACAATGTGCTCTATATAAGTTCCCTCTAGAACAGCTATACAGTCTAATCAATCAAAAACAATTAGGCAGAGGCATTCATATGATTCTTAATCACCCCAATGACCGCTATGTTATCGTTGAGTTTAAAACGTGGGCGGACCGTATGAACTTTAAAAATAAATACAGATCTTTAGGAAATTTTATACTATGCTCCATAGATATGAACCGTCCTGTTACATTATCCGGCAGAATCCAAAACTGCCTTGCCCACTTGAAAGAACAAGAACTACAAGACATCCTTATTAATTATGGCTCAGTTAGCAAATTTAAACACCTATTAAACCCTTACTGTGAAGATCAAATCCTGTCCAATACTGTTATCTTCACACTTACATTGAAGAAAAACATTATACCCACTGACATACCCACTATTATTACTGCAAGAGGCTCTCCTATGGTTTTGACTTTCAGGGGAGTACATCCACAATGTTTCTTCTGCCTTGAAAGAACACACCTCATTAAAGATTGTGCAGCAAGAATATGTACACACTGTGGTATTAAAAAGAATAAAGTTCACAGATGTCCTGGTAGACCTACTAACACGGCTCTCACATCCTTAAATAGACAATCACCACATGGGCCTAATTCAATCAGCAACCTCACAAACCCAGACAACCTGATTCAAATAAATCCTCCAACAAACCCTCTCACATCCAAACCTATCTTTCAAAATGAAAATATTCAAGAAAGATCAAACGACAACCTCTACACTAATAGTAGTGAATCAGAGATCCAAGCAATTACATATACCGCGCCTAAACCAATCACTCAAACCGATAAGACTAAAGATCATACATACCATACATATTATACTAATCCCCGAGAAACAATACTAGGCCAAACTCTTGATACAAAAGAAGGCAATTTGACCAAACCACCTGATGAGAGCAAGGAAAATATAGGAGATGAAGAAAATACACTCAAAACATTTCAAAACAATCCATCCATAACAACTCCCACCCAGTCTAAAACCATTGATACATCCTCATTTGGGTCAGTTAAGTCCAGTAAACCTAAACAAAGTGATCCACAAATTGTCCTCAATTCTTCAACTCCTGCAATAATTAACCATCCAGATGAAAAGACTTGTCAAACACTCAACCCGAAAGTCAGCATAGTTAATGTTTCCCAACAGTTACAGCAAACCGAAAATGACTCAGGTCTAAAATTTAAAACAAATTCCTATAACAATAAAAAAACACTTTTATCAAAAGAACAGGAAAATGAAAAAAACACTGTTAAACTTCAAAACCCTCAAAAAACCGACACAACAAATACCCAAAATACAAATAAAAAAATTTAAAAAAAATCAATTCGTTCAGATAAATCAAGCTCTGATGATGATAGCGCCCATCTGATACATTACTCACCTCCACCCTCTAACAAACAAATTTCAGATATATCAAGCACAAAGCCTCGCAAATCCATAGAAAAAAAGAGGAAAACCATGGATCCTGTAACCATTGATACCATTGATCCTTCTGACGAATCTCAGACAGATTACACTACTTCATCAGACACCGAAGACTTCATGGATGCGTTTCCGCAACCAACAACTATATCACCAATCCATCCACAAATTCAATCACAAGACTCTGATTGCCAAACAACATCAGACCTCATTAACATGGAGATGTCCCACATTGACTTGGCACACTTTGCTGAGGACAGTTTGGATTAATCTATCATGTTCTGCAAAATTGCTGGCATTAACATTCGCGGCATCAACTCAATTGATAGAGTTCTAGCTATTAAAAACTGGCTCTCGCTCTGCTCCCCTCATATACTTCTTATGGGTGAAACTAAATATCACCATAAGACCGATCATAAAATACTATCTCTTCTCTCAACTCTCGGATTTACTAGATTTTCTGTAGGCCATTCTGCTTCAGGTGGAGTCGGTATTCTTCTCAGCAAGTCAACCGCACCAAACAGTTTTAGCATTCTATTCCTAGATGCAAATATTATTATCACAGAAATAGACTATTGGGGTTATCCGATCATCATAGCTTATATATATACAGCCAAAGACACCTCTCAATATCTAAAAATAATCCACATCCTAAATGCCATCAATGCTAACAGAGCCTCCCCTACTATTCTTCTGGGAGACTTTAACACCACATACAATGACTTCAACAAGAGATTTTTGCATCTAATAAATCGCAGATTAATGTGTGGAGAGGGCTTCTTCCCTCCCGAAGCCTACTCTTTCTATACTAAAACTAAAAAGTCCCTGATTGATTTGGTTTACTACACCCCAGACCTCCATTTCAACCTTGATGCAGCCTTGGCTCCTGTTGCTTTCTCTGATCATATGGCTCTAATCTTACAACTTACACCTATTTCAATCCCTGCACCTATTGATGGACCTGGTAAAACCATGCGCATGATCACCCAATCAAATATGACTGAAGCGATAGTATCTGAGGCATACATCCTTTTCCAGAAAATAAACATCCTTTCCCTTCCTGCTGAGGAGGGCTGGTTTTCCTTCATCGGAATACTACAATCCATATTAAATCACCACGCCAGGAAAATCAAAGGACCTAATGGCCTTCTAAATGATCTAACAGACATTAATATACAACTTCAAGCTTTACAGCAAAATTTCACAAATACAGAAAAAATCATCTTCCTTAAAAATCTGTACAAAATTAAGCAAAAGTCCCTTGCAGAATATATATCCATCAGAAGAGCCAAATGTTTCTTAGCACAACAACACTGCTGGACGAGAGACTACCTTAGATGGGCACTGGGGTACAATAGAAAACAAATCACTCCCTTATCCATTAATTCTAATGGAACCAATCTCGTTGGCTTTCCAATGATGCAGCACATCAGCAAACAATTCTGCCAATTAATGCAAAAAGATGGTGCTCCTCCTATAAACAGCTGGTTGGATGCTGGTGACCCCGGCGAACATGGCATCACAGAAATCCAAATCAAAAAGAAGATAACATCTCTCCCGGACGGCGTTCATCCTGGCCTTCATGGCATTCCAAATTTCCTTCTCAAACACCTCAGTCAATTCACTGTGCCAATTATTAAAAAAATGATTGATCACCTAGCCTCCGGCAACAGAAACATAACAGATCTTTACCCAGTGGCACTCGTGCCTTTTATTAAAAAAGCAAAACCACTAAACGACATTAACAATATCCGGCCAATTTCCATGACCCCAGTCATTAAAGATCAAATCCAAACTCAAATCCTTAGCCATATCTCGTCAAACCAATACGGGAAAAAGGGATCATCAACTTCGCATGCTATGTCCAATGTAACTGCACTATTCAATTACATCAGAGGACATCGTAAATCAAAACCTATTGCTGTCCAGCTGGATGTTGCGGCAGCATTTGATTCAGTCCAGATAAATATCCTCCCGGATATTCTGTTGGAATGCGACATTCCAGCCGGGATTGTTCAGATGATCAGCAATCTGCTCAACAACAGAGAGATTTTTCTCTCTCTTGATGGCAAGATTACACCAGGCTTCCAGCCATACAAGTCGATCCCTCAAGGATCTCCACTCAGTGCCCTTTTCTTCACAGCATACATCAACCCTCTTCTGATGGATATAGAAAAAAACCTCCCAGGAATTTTCCTTCCCTCTCTCAATAAAAACTTCAATGTATTTGCATATATAGATGACATCATGGTTGTTTTTCCCACCATTAAATACCTTCCCCATCTCATGAACATCTTAAACAGAAATACAGCGAAACTTGGCCTACAAATAAACTTTAACAAATCTTCCATCTGGAAGATCATGTCTGGTAAACAAATTAACTCTCCCTTTTCTGCAAAACCCCAAAGATATCTAGGTTTCCCAATCTTCAAAACACCAACTGCAATGGCAAGAGAGATTCAAGATGCAATCCTCCATTCAACTGAAGCCATCACCACGTCACTCTCTAGAGTATACCTTTCATTATATGGAAAGGTTGGCTTCCTCAACATGATCATAATGCCAAAAATCTCATATTATCTTCCATTCATAAAAATGTCTAAACAGTTTCAAAATAAAATCAACCGATTATGTACCAAACTTCTCTGGAGAGGAAGGACAGTTGCTATTAGCTTGCGAGGCATCCAACGACCACGCAGGTTCAATGGACTGTCATTCCACTCAATACAAGCAATCATTTTACAGAAAACCCACAACACTCTACATAATCTGATCATCTCATGTGGATACTCCAACATTATTAAAAAAATTACACCGACAGATCGTCCTCCGCCCTCTGCCAGTTCATGGATAGCCTCCCTAATAGACCACTTACAACTTTATAACCCAATAATGCCCTCTAACCTTATCAAAAAAATCACCTTATGGGAAGCATACAATATAATCAACTATAATCAATAACCCATTAAAACCAGCCTAAAAATAACCAACCAAAGACTCATTTCACACTTCAAAAGATGGAGTCTGGAACCCAAATTCCTTGACTTCATCATTAAAATAAATCTTAATGCGCTTCCCACGAATTGGTTCCTTTATCACCGAAGAGGTTTTAACAGCATTGATCCTATATGTGGTCTGTGTGCTCGTGAAGATGAAACCATAGACCATATTATACACCGGTGCCCAAGACTTAAAACACTGAAAGAGATAATTATAATTAATTCCAACATAAGACCTGATATGATTTTCTCACTTGAAAATGCCATTCATAATGGATTTTTTTCAATAATAAGGCTCTCTACCTTTGTCCTTTATTCCATATGGATAGTGAGATGCAAAACTCTCATGGAATTACCCCCGCCACAAATCATACCATTGTTTTATCAAACGCTAAAAAAAATCAAGAAACGTGACCAGCTCCTGGCCTCCAGTAAAGTCTTTGATGACACCTGGTCTTTAACTGCTCTTTCATTTTCCTGATTATCAACTCCCACCTACCCAGCATTATAGAATAGGAAATTCTAAAAGAAAATATGCATGTTTATATTAAAAATGCTTACTCCATTAAACAAGTTCTTAGAATCTCATCACTATACCTAACCACATAAGAGTATAACAATTGTACTCTCATAACAAAATCTAGCCAGATGACAAATAGAACATTATACAATCATATTATTGTACAATTTATTCATTTATCTATCCTTTATTAGTATGTAATTACTATTTATTGTTAATAAAAAATTTTGTTGAAATGAATAAAAGAGAATTCCTTGATGTGTAGTTTGCACGTAGTTATTTAAAAAAAGGAAAATGTTGTTTTAGGAGAATATATCTTGGATTAAATAAAATTTTGTTGAATCAAAGAGATAGTGATTATTATTCACTAAAGAATGGCAACCCGATCACTTTGAATTATTTAATCATTAATAAGCTAAAATATTGTGCGTTATTTAGTAATATAACTAAGATGGTCTTTATCTATAAAAAGATGTATGTGTCATATATAAACACATGATAACATTTGTTATTCAAATGTAATATTCATAAATTACCAGAAAGACTCTGTGATGAAATAACTATCATTGTTATTGTTTTATTGTCATTTTATATATTCATAAATAAAATATGAACTAATTATTTTTTAAAAGATTATCGATATTCATGGGTCAATTTATAATGCTTAATTTTTATCAATTTGTTCACTTTTCCCTGAGAGTATTGAAACACTATTTTGATACTTGTTTTTGAATTTTAATGAATGCCTATGTTAGTGAATATTAAAAGGATTGAGATATTTATGTAAATTATTTACATTTGTTTTGTTATTCAAATATGATCCAGATTCAATAACATGCCCATTCATTTCTGAATTATATTTGGCAAATAATTTGAGACTCATTAAATATTTCTAACATTTAGCTTTGAAGTTAGAAATTTTCAGCTTAGAAGTATTAAGCTGAAACTCATCTCATTCTTAATCTTTGAAATTTTAGCTTATCCAGTTCATGTGATATAATAAATGAGATAGCCATTCTTCATTTATTTACCATTACAATTTAAATTAAAGGACTCTCATTTATACTGTTACAATATATATATATATATTGTAAAGATCCAGAGAAGATAGACTTACATAAACTGCACTCCAGGGCGCCATCTAGGCATTTGAACCTAGAAAAATTTATAAAGTAGGCAGATACGTTTTTTTTTTTTAAATTTTGATTCCGGTCATTAGCCCATGTCACTAGCTCAGTGGAATAGTGGAGATTAAATAATATAATCTAAGAGTATATAAAAAAAGAATAAAATAAGCCACTGCCAGTAATTAGCATACAAACATTTATTTATGCACATATATATATAAGATTGAAAATTGTTTTAGTATCAGTTTACATTTTAACATTCAACATTATTTTTAACTTTACTTTAGATTTTAATTTACATTTTAATTTCTATTATATTATAAGTTTACATTTTAATTAAGTTCGCACAGATGGAATTATAAAAGCTTGTTTTAATATGTTGAGAATAGATTGGTTACATAGATTACAAAGGTCAAAAACATTTCAAAATAAACATAAATGATCAAAATATAAAATCATTGATACCGACAATTGCAGAGGGAAATTTATAAGTAACCCAATAGTATTCACCATAAGATACTTGCATTGTCATCAATAACTTAAAAGACATCCGAATAAATATATTTTAGATACTCACCGTGAGGTATCATTATTTATCGAATGTCTATATATTTTGATCAAATATGAAATCCAAAACATAATTAACCGATAACGAATCCATGCAAAAGTCTATAAACAACTTAAATTTTATGCATTTTTATTTAGTGTCGAGTATGAATAGACTACATAGATTTACATTTGAAAATAAACATTCTATCCCTATTTAACCTTAGGCTAAAATTCGTAGTCAAACTGGCATCAATTCATCTGATACATCGATGTATTCAATGTAATAAAATACGGCAGCACAAAAAGTTAAGAGAAGAAATTGCCTCTCATCAGATAGGAATATTACATCTATCTGCGAAGAAGAGCAATAAAACAAAAAACTCCATAGAAAGGAACTGCGGTATCTGACTTATAATTCCTTCCATAGGCAAACGGAAGTGTGCGGCGTATGAAGCGATTCTGCCCGTAGTGAATCAATATTACATCTACTAATCACACCAATATATCCAATCCATTGACCCAATTCAACCACGACACAAATAACCTAAGATTACCCTCCCCTAATATAACTTTACAAATCTATACAGCCATTCATGCCCGACTTAAGTTTAACATTTATATAATTTAATTTATCGTACAGCAAAAATCATAATAAAACTTAAAGAACAAAAAAAAAAATATAAATGGAAATGATTTTACATAAATAAAAAAAAATACATCAAATAACATTATTAATAAAGAATTTAGTTTGGTCAGATAGGATTCTATTTGTATTATTTACTAAAAGGTTTAGAATTTAGAGTTCTATGTTTTCAAATGAAAATAAAGTTCTTACGATTTTAAAAGGACCATAATTTGTAGTCGTTTGTAATTCTGAACGGGAATTCCCACGCCGTACTGAAGATATTTGTTTTGTTAGCCATTGTTTTTATCCATCTGGAGTTTTTTGATTTAACTGGTCCTCAATGAAGAAAATGATGTTTCACTCACTTTTCTTTAACAGCTAAAGGAATTGAAAGTGCGTCTTTCAATCCCTTCACCTCCAACTCCATACTAATACATATAGTCGCATCGTAATAATAATTAATTAATAATTTTCAAACTTGTCCTTTTATATTAATTTGAAGGATCCAATGGACATTACGTCATGATGATGATATAGTCCTTTCGCTGAGGTCCGATTCCATTGTTTTTCATTCATTGGCTATTTGTTTCTATTGTTTTCCTATCTGACCGATCTTTTTACATTTAAATGCCCAAGGCTAGTTTAACATTTAACTAATTAAAACAATCATTTCCATTTCTGATTAATTAATGTGTTTTCAAACTTAAAGATATATTTTTATCTTTAAATCTCTACTGAAAATTTAGTTTTAAAACACTTTTTCTTTAATAAAGTTTTCTTTTAATAATTTTTTTTTTTTCTGTGCGATTTATATATACGAGTTTAAAATGATATTTAATTTCAATTTTTAATTCTTAAAGAAGATTTTTAAATGCGAACTTTTTATTTTAATTTCATGTTTAATAATAAAAACACAATGTAATGCCGTCTGTGCTGTTACAATATATATATATTTGGGATAGCTAATGTAAATAGGCATTTTGTATTGACTAAATAATCTAATAAATAATGGGATGGTGAAATTGCTTTTAAATCTTATTATATTCATTAGTAAAAGTGGAAATAATGTATACATCATTTAATATCTTATTTCACAGTAAGTTCCCATTTATGTAACTACAACTCTTAGTTCAATAAACTTTATACTTATTACAATAGATTTGTTTAAAAACTTAATGCCATGAATTATTCAATGAAGAATGTAATGATGATGATGATAATAATAATAATTATTATTATTATTATTATTATTATTATTAAAAAATGCAAAGTTGGTGTTTATTTTCTTTTTTTATATTCAGTTTTTCTAAAAAAAAAAAAAAATAAAATATAACTTTGTCTTTTCTCCTATAACTTTTCCATTATTCATTTTACTTTCAAACAATATATATATATATTAAGATAATGAAGAATGATGTGTCTTTTATCAGATTTATAAATAACTGGCTTTGATGATTTGACAATACTTTTTTAAATATTTGACTTTTACAAATTAAAAAATAAAAAATAAACCTACTTTTATTCAGATTAAGTATTCTAACAAGTTAAAAAAGTGTATTAAAAAATTAAAAAAATAATACATTTCTTCAGCTTTCCCATTATTCTTAGTACTATGCAAAAGAAATGTGCACTGCATGCTTTTATTTTACAACATATAATATTAGGAATACTGTACTTTGATACTGTGGTATTCGAGCTGTGACATGAATAACAATCGTTTAATCATTAAATTAATTAGGTTATTAAATCAAAAATATATTTTAAAATCTACATTTAAAAAAAAAAAAACAATTTAACAAAAAAAAAATATGAAAAGCATTAATGTGAAGAATAGTTAAAATGCGTGTTTAAATCAAATTGAGTGTGTTGTTTGCACGTGCATATTCTGCATAGTCTATTTAATACATTGTAATATATGCGGGATTCGAACTCAGACTTTCACACGACCTACAAATCTCAGTGCCATCTTATATTGCTGACTCACCTGTTCACACACATGTTGAAAAGACAAATAATCACCAATAACGTATTTCGTGCTAAACCAGCACTCATCAGTTGGTTCAGATTACCATCTCCACACTTATATACAATTAGTACTCAGCTTTATATTAAGATAACCAATATTCATACTTTAATGAGTGCTGGTTTAGCAAGAAATATGTATATTGGTGATTATTTATGTGTGTGTTCAGGTAAGTCAGCAATATAAGATGGCACTGAGAGTTGTAGGTCGTGTGAAAGTCTGAGTTCGAATCCCGCATATATTACATATATAAATGCAGGTGTAAGCCTGTACAATGTATTAAAATAGATTATGCAGAATATGCACGTACAAACACACACTCAATTTGATTTAAACACGCATTTTAATTATTCTTCACATTAATGCTTTTCGTATTTTTTTTTGTTAAATTGTTTTTTTTTTAATGTAGATTTTAAAATATGTTTTTGATTTAATAACCTAATTAATTTAATGATTAAACGATTATAATTCTTCATGTCGCAGCTCTAATACCACAGTACCTATACTTTTAATGTTGAAGAAAATTGATTTTTAACTTTTTAGAATATTTGTTGTTTTTTTCTTTTTATAGTACATTTATATAATTAAAACTTTTTTTTTTTTTACTTTCTACTTTTTAATTTTATATTGTTTTAAATTTTAGTAATCAAGAAACTTTAATTATAATTTAATCCTATTAAATTGCAATAACATAAAGAGTATTGAATCCCACATAAAATAAAAAATGTTAAATTTTCACTATGTTTATTTTGTTTAAACTGTTTGCGAACTCTTAAAAAAATGTATTGTTATCGGGAATACATATTGTGCCACACAGATACATCCTGACCATATATCATCTCACATACTAACATATTTTTATTTGTAATCAGATTTCAGACCACTATTACATGGGATTATTGATTGTTAGAACCGCCAATTGATATCTTCCTAATTTATCTTTAAGAAGATTTACAATTGTCTAATTTAATGAAAGACTTATTGTCAACATTTTAGAATACAAAATTTACGATCTATTTCCTTTATCTTTTAAGATAATGTGATATTAACTTCCTTGAAAGTTATTTATAACTTTAAAAGGATACATACAGGTTTGCTTTTAACAAAACAGCAATATATATATGTAGTTTTAAATTTTAAATTTTGATAAGTGAACAGTAAGTGACATTTTAAAATTAAAATAACAAATTTTAACTCGTTTTTTACTTTATATGCCTATTAAGAATAAATTGACACCTCATTTTTATTTCTTTTTAACAAAATACAATATGCAGCAAGATTTAAATTTTTTTTTAAAAAAGAGAGATAGCCAATCTGGAAGATTTAAAAAGAAACATCTTACCAAAATAACATTCTTGTTTCATATATGTATATTTCAGTAAGGAAGTCCAATAAAAATAATAGATTGCATTTTCACGTGTATGAATTTATTATTTATAGATGTGTGTATAAATTATAATTTTTGAAGTAGTAGTGATTTTATATGTGATGAAGTAGTAAAAGATTTTTATATGGATGTACAAAAGGCTTTTGATCAGACTAAACAATATTTCAAAATTGTTATGGGAGACTTTAATACTAGAATTGATAAACAAATGCAAGATTAAAGTGTTGTAGGTAAATTTGGTTATAGTAATAGGAATGAGAGAGGACATAGACTTGTGGAGTTAACCGAAAAAAAAACTTTATATTATGAATTCTTATTTTGAAAAAAAAATGTTAAAAACAAATGGACATGGAGCATCCAAATGAAGGTATAGCAGAATTGGATTATATTTAGACTAACAGAAAATACATATTTCAAGATTATAATGTTCTTAATAAATTTAACACAGGAAGTTATCATCGATTAGTAAGATGTAAGATATGTATTAATGCAAAACTAGAGAGATAAAAATTATTGAGAAAGTCAATATTTACAGTTGATATTCCTAAATCTTCAGAAACATTCTAAGGAATTTAAATTAGAAAATGCAAATTAGTGTCAAGCATTAATCGATTTAGTATGTGATTCAGATTTGAATAAAATTATAAAAAAATAACTGATACATTTTTAAAAACTGCAACAAAGATAGCTGGTAAAAAAAGCAGCAATTGACCAATAAAATTTTTACTGACACTAGACAATTTATGAAGAAAAGAAGGAATCTGAAGATAAATAAAAATGATGCAGTAAGAAGAAATGAATATCTCAAATTTTGAAAAATGGTGCGAAAAAGAATTACTAATGATATAAAAAAACATAATTGTAAACTAGCAAATAAAGCTATGAGGGGAGGATAAAAGTTTCAAGAGTATAAAACATTTTGGTATTGGTGGGAAACTTATATCTGCAATAAGAAAAAAGATGTAACTATTACTAAAAAGAGAGATGATATCATAAAATGGGTAGAACAGTTCAATCAAGAATTATATAGTAATAAAGAGAAAATACATCCTACACCTATTATATCTTCTGAATTGCCCAGAATTTTACATGAAGAAGAGGATCATGCAATTAAATTTACAAAAAATGAAAAGCTCCACATAATGACAGAATTATAATCAATATATTAAAAAAAGCTGGTGAAGAAATAGAAAATTTTTGGCAAAATTAATGTTAAAGAAGTATCAGATGATTGAAAAAATGCAGTATTAATATTAATATTTAAAAAAGATGATAAAAAATATATTAGAAATTACAGACATATCAGCCTTTTACCAGTTTTATTCAAAATTTTTACCAATATAATTACAACTTGTCTACAGAAAACATTGAATTTCAACCAATAAAAAGAACAAAGCTATATTTAAAAGTAGTTTTAGTACAGTAGATCATATCTAAGTATTGAGAGAAGTTATAGAAAGGACCAATGATTATGAGTTGCTATTATGCTTTGGATTTATAAATTATGAAAAGGATTTGATTCTATAAGCATTTCTTCAGTGATTAAAACATTGGATCATCAAAGTATAGACACAGGATATTATCATATTCTAAAGAATATTTATAAAAATGCAACAACAGTTAGATTACATACTGATACTAGGAAGTTTAAAATTGAGAAGGGTTTAAGACAGGTTGACTCCATATCTCCAAAACTTTTATAGCAGCACTACAAGAAGTATTTTGTGGATTAAAATTGAAATCTAAAGGAATAAAAGTAAATGGAGATTATTTAAGTCTTTTATATTTTGCAGATGATGTAGTTGTTTTTGCAAAAGTAAGATATTAGGATTAAAGGTAAGTGTTAAAAAAAAACTAATGTTCAATGGATTATCTCAAAAAATGAAAATAAAACATTTGATTATGAGGAGTTAGAAGAAGTTAGCAAGTACAAATATCTTGACCAGGTTATTTCTACAAATAGAAACATAATGGATAAAATTAATCATAGAATTAAACTTGGTTGGAGTATTTTTGATAGAAATAACTTAATATTAAAAGAAAATATGCCTAGGTGTTTGAAAGAAATGTTTTTATTAAATGTGTTTTACCAGTTTTTACTTATGGATCAGAAAATTGGACATGTAATAGCAATACCAAGATATCACACCAGTCAATGAAGTATGGAGAGATGCAATAAGAAGAGTTCAAAAATGCAATATATGGGTAAGAGAACAAACAGCTGTTACTGACCTCATTCAAAAGAATTAAAAGACTGAAGTGGAGTTGGGCTGGACATATTGCTTGAAAAGATTTCAAAAGATTGTAAAAGACCTAGAAAGAGATCATATGGAAGATGGATGGATGGATGGATGGATAGATGAAATAAGAAAGTGGGCAAGTATGATATGGAGTAACATAGTTAGAGATCAGAGAAAATAGATTGAACTTGGAGAGACCTTCATCCTGCAGTAAATTGATAATAGTCAACAATGATGATGATGATGTGATATTTTAGAAATCTATTCACTTTTAACAATAATAGGTCAATAAGTTTTCAAGACATCATTGCATGCATATCAAATAGCAACAGCAATAGATATTACATTATTTG
Source organism: Epiperipatus broadwayi (assembly GCA_028023455.1). NCBI lineage: Eukaryota > Metazoa > Onychophora > Udeonychophora > Euonychophora > Peripatidae > Epiperipatus > Epiperipatus broadwayi. Next base: position 15,207,406 of record JAQFVV010012404.1, on the reverse strand, counting down.
GATAAGTTATACGAACTCCCTATCACCAAATAAAAACTCAGCACTTTCATTATGTTGAAGTGTGCTCATTGTTTATATATATTTGCTTAATATAAAGCTTTGTAATTCACAGGTAACACTGCTGGAAAATTTATCATTAGATGATGAGATGTATATTGTTTTATTTCTATATTTTATATGGACAGTTAAACACATTTTCAAGAAAATTAAAATGATTATTATTAATTAATTTTATATTGTAAACATAAAAAAAATGATTAACAAGAGTTGTGGTCACATTTTGGATCATTTATATATGCTTCTATTATTTGCATTATTTATTGTTGTTGTCTATTTAAAATCTTAGTGGTGCCTGAGAAGTGGTGGTTTTCTATTTTTTAACTGTTTATTTTGAGTATTAGAACTATTGAAAAGAGTTATGATATTCTTGATAGTTATGCATATCCTAATATATATATATATTGTAACAGGATATCTAACAACCATAATGGTATAACTATTGGGCATACATAACATTATGGTAGATGATAATCATGCCATATGCATGATGCACCATTTACAAAAAGATATGAAATATTTAACATCAATATTTGGATTAAATATCACATGACAACCTCCTCTTATGCTTGTGTATAACTGTTGTTAAAACAGGCAAAACTCACTATATATATTGCCACACACAGCAAGCTAGAGTAATTAATGGATACCAGAATGCTTGTACATACATAAAATCCCCATCTAGTGCCTACTCATCCAATATCCCCCAGACTAGTTTCTGGCTTATGGCCTTCATCAGTGAGAAGCCTTGGATCTAAGAGCACTGCATCTAGATCTTAGAATCTAATGCAACCCTCCACCAACCACCTTTTATCTCCATTTTACTACAGACCCATATGACTATATAAACTAATGCACTTGGATTGAAAACATTAAGGTGTTTTCAATTTAAGACTCCATAGTTTTGTAGTTAAATGGAAATAAAAGGTGTTTTCTGGAGGGTTGCATTAGATCCTAAGATCTAGATGCAGTGCTCTCAGATCCAAGGCTCCTCACTGACGAAGGCCATAAGCTGGAAACTAGTCTGGGGATATTGGATGAGTAGGCACTAGATGGGGATTTTATGCACAGCCTTCTGGCATCCATTGATTACTCTAGCTTGCTGTGTATGGCCATATATATAGTGAGTTGTGACTGTTTTAACAACAGTTATACACAAGCATAAGAGGAGGTCATGTGATGTTTAATGGCTTAAAACCAATCCTGCCTAATAGGATAGTGGTGGCTATGGTTATTAAAGAACCAAAGACACCAAAACGTATGGGTACTGAACTGGGTTCAGACCCATATGACTATATAAGCTAATGGGCTTGGATTAAAAACATTAAGGTGTTTTCAATTTAAGACTCATAGTTTTGTAGTTAAATGGAGATAAAAGATGGTTGCTGGAGGGTTGCATTAGATTCTAAGATCTAGATGCAGTGCTCTCAGATCCAAGGCTCCTCATTGACAAAGGCCATAAGCCAGAAACTAGTCTGAGGCTATTGGATGAGTAGGCACTAGATGGGGATTTTATGCACAAGCCTTCTGGCATCCATTGATTACTCTAGCTTGCTGTGTGTTGCAATATATATATATATAGTGAGTTTTGCCTGTTTTAATATTTGGATTAATTTAACGTGTCTGATCATAATAAAATAATATCAAATAACTAACTTTAAAGCTACCAATGATAATCATATCAAGCACTCTATAATATTTAAAATTATTCTAGTGAAATAACTTTTCAGAATGCTAGTTACATTCTAATCTAAATGGTTGGAACAAAGTATAATATGCTAAAGATAGCATTTTATTCATACTTAATGCAGAAAAAAAGTTATTGTATGAAACCCTAAAATGAATTGCTATGTTTTTGACTTCATTTAAACCTTTCTCAATTTTATTAATTGTTCTTTGTTATTATCTCCTGCTTCTAGACAGTGTAAAGTCTAGACATTAAGAATGATGATCACTTGCACTACTTACTCTTAATTAATTCATCATGGATGAATATATATATCTAAGAAAAATGTGAATAAAATGTCAATGGACTGAGTTAACAAATTAATAACAACATACTTATTAAAGAAAATAAATTATTGTAACAATCCCACAGATATATATGTGTATATTATGCAATTTGAATTCATATATATATATGTCAGATATGTATATATACTTATTTGTCTTTAAATAAAACAGTACTTTTAAGCTTACTTAACATCATTATTAGCCATAACATCAAGAGAATTACTATTTACTAAATTACAGATTTGTCAGTATACTACAAATACTTCAGATTTATTCAGATTACAACTTAAATGTAGTAACATCAAAACCTTTATTTTTTTAAGTTATTTTCTTAAATGTCTGTAAATTTTTATAGTATTTTAGTTTTAAATTTGTATTACCATTGCAACTTGATTCAAAATCAGAAAAATATGTGAATTGATTAATGTTTCTACACTCATTCAAATATTATTGTAAATCCTTAATTATGGCTCAGTGTAAAATTTTTCTCATCAACCTATCTTATTTTGCATGCATTTCAACAGAAATCTTAGTTCATTGGTAATCTGAAAATTTGAAACATCTAAGCACTTACACAAAAATAATAATCAGACTTTTCTAATTATATGTCTTAATTAAAATCAATTTGATTTTGGAGCATGAATGATACATACATACAATTAGGAACTTTTGGTCATATATACAAGATATCCACACTATAAGACTCAATAGAATGGAAATATGACTTTGCAAACATAAATATTCATAAACAAACAAATCTTTTAGATTTTTGATGCACTTATCCAAAAATTATTATAAATTGTGAACTATTTCTCATATATAATGAGAAAGATTGGTCTGAAATGGTGTAAAAAAATTTATACTGAGCAATAATTCAAGATTTATAATACTTGATTAGTTACAAATATTCTCAGGCACTTTGAGTCAATTTACTACATATACAAGTATGTAATACAAAGAGTGTACCAATAGCTCAAACAAGCTCTTAATTGATAAGTGCAGTAAGAGAAAATATTTAAAATCTCTCTGAAATACTCTCATACTGAGACCAATTGTTTTTGAGCTTATATGTATTATTTAAGTAGAAACTTAAGCTTGTAAATACAAGCTTATAAAAGCAATGTCACATTATATATGACTTGCTTTATTGATAATTATAATTTTACGTTTAAGGCTTTGGCTATGCTGAGGCTATTAATAATATATGGTAGCTCTAAATTGGTTCAGTTACATATAGCTATTTAAGTTAGATAGCTGGAGTAAGACATTTTCATGTCCGAAAACTTCAGAGTTTCTAGGTGAGCCATAACCTTGAAACCAATTAGTCTGGTGATGAGAGTATTTTGGATACATATTTTAAATATTTTCTTTTACCGCACTTATTAATTAAGAGCTTGTTTGAGCTATTGGTACGCTCTCTGTATTACATTTTTGTAAATACAAGCTTACAAAAGCCCTGTCACATTATATATGACTTGCTTTATTGATAATATACAAGTATATATTTATTATAGTGCCATGTTTCTGTTTTAATGGATTTTATAACGTGGATATTAATTATCTCCACCTATTTTAATATGTCAAAATTGAAGCACTGATGGGTAAATAACATACATATATAAGACCAATTGTTAAAACATCCAAGTTTTCAAAATTAAATTAGTTGCAGTTATAAAGCACATCATCTGAATACAATTTCTGAGTAGATGTTAAAGTGTTTCAAGTAATAAAAACTGTCTGCAATAGTATAGAAAACTGTATAAACTTATTAATGTGAAGAACTATTATGTTTGCCTATTTTTTGACTATTTCACTTATGTATTAATATTCATATTTCAGGTAATTAAACTATTTTCATTTTTAACACTTAAATTTTAACTATATTTAAACATAATTTTCTTTTAAATTAAAAATATTTTTAAGCTTTATTTTAATAATAAATTAGAAGCTAGGTTTCAAAAGGCTTTTAAAATATTCCATTTAACATAGGTAATATTCTTTGACAGATCTTTTTGACTTGTCAAAGATACATGGAGTATTTTAAATCCTTTGAGATGACAAGAAGACCCATCAAAATTATTATTTATATATAACTAAAAGCAATTACAATATTGAATTTTATTTACAAAAATTTTTCATTTGCTTTTTTCTCTTTCCACAATTTAGTGTCTGCAAATGATATAGTATCAAGGTTCTCAATTAGAGAAATTATTAACTCTAAGCTCACTTTGTGAACCATGATGTCACATGTGATTAAAAGTGAAATCCCAAAAATTCTTCACATTATTGTGATAATCATAAGTGTCATTTTCTCAAAATAGTATTACTACTTTTTCAATCTGAAAGTCAGATATTGTGACAGAAGATGTCAATAGAAATCAATTCAGTTTTTTATTTTTAAAAAAAAACCTGTATGATTGGAAATAATTTCTGAGTTTTGGGAGAACACATAATTATTTTTTTCATTTGTCTGAGTAACAGAACCACTTTTTTTTTTTCCAAAAGCTTATTATATTATCTAAATAGCAAAAAAAAAAAAAAAAAAAGCTTTAAAATAGATTGAGAAAACGTTGATGGTATAATAATGTAAAAACAGTCAAAAGAAGAAGCTTTCATTATATCATTTCTCTTTCTTGTGTATATATATTACAAAAAATAGTTACTAAATCCTTATTTTAATTAACTATAGAGAAATTAAAATGAAATATGATCACTATTTCAGAAATCATCATCACTTTATGAGATGGTATGCCTTATATGTCACACAGGTAAACAGTCTTCAAATAGACCAGAGAAGGATTTAAAAATATATATATATAATTTCATAAATGTTAAAAATATTGATTGCATCTCAAAAAAAAATTGACCCCAGAAATAAAAACCTGACAATATTTTAATTTCCAATGATTCTTTAAAAATTAAATACTCTTGACGCAGTCAATAATTTTAATAAAACCCACGGGGGGGGGGGGCAATTTTAAAAGTATTAAGTAAAATTTGTAATTAATTTATATATTGCAATCAACAGCTATAATCAAATTTGAATAGAGCAGAATCTTTGCATCCATGCTATTCGGTTCCATTACCACTCCTCTTCCCAATAGATATCTGAAATAAATGAATAGTACTGAAAACTAATAGATTTTATGCATATATATTTCAAACAGATATTTTTAATGTATATATAGTAAACACACACTGTTTAAAAATCAGATGTACATAGTAAAACATCATGAAATATAACAAAAGAACATGGTACAATATATATATAATTTAAAACAAGTGCAAGCCAAAAATATAACCACATAAAAAAGTCAACAAATGAGACTAATCATCTTATGAAGCCACCAAAAATAATAATATAGGCTAAATGATAACATAGGCTAGGCTCAGAGGATTCTAATGCCATACGCCACAACAATAAGAGCAACAACAAGGATAAATAATAATAAATAAGCATTATTAAGATAAATACAACATACAAGCAAATTAAGAGGAGGAGACTTTCATACTCATTCTTTTAAAATATAATAGCTCATAATATTTAAAGCATATTTTATTAAAGGGTTAGGTTACTTTAACTTCTTCTTGACTCACAACACATCTTCCAAACATAACACATCTTACAACTATGAGAGAGTATTCCAAAAAAAAAAAAAGATATATATAATGAGTATTCCACATTAAATTTCTTTTATCAAATAAAAACATGTTTTCTGATGTTTTGCCATATCGACTTCTTTAAAATAAATTTGTTCTTAAGTGAAATAATATTAGATATAAAATGGATATCTCAGGGTTCATATGAGAATATTTTAATAATTATAAATTTTATTCTTCTCTTTTAATTTGGGAAAACTATAAAATAAAGAATGGTTCTTAGTAAACAAAGCAGTGAAACATACTCTTAGCCTTAAGATACTGTCTCTCTAAAATTACAATAATAATTATTAAAATTTAAACTAAACATGAAAACTCTCTAGAATAAAGACAACATACTAGGATAGCAGTCAGATATAATGAATGGATAAGGAATTTTGTGGTCATTCAAAACATCTCAGTAATAAATCCTCTTTAAATATTCTTCTGAAGTAAAACCAAGCAATTCCGTTATTTGAATTTATGGTGAATAAACAAAATCATCTTCTAAATAGAATAAAATGAATCAAAAACAAGCATAGTGAGCTTTTAATAAATAAATTGACTAAAGTGATATTCTAGTAATGAATAAATAATTATAATTATTTTTAATAAAGAAATATCTCTTTCTTGGATGTACTCTTAACATCCAAAATGCATATTTTAATAAAATGACTCTCATGTCAAATTCTTAGTATTCTTGTACTCTGAATGCCTAAATGCAAAGACAATTTACATAAGCTTAATAATATTTAAATTTCTGAATGTATGCAAATGATGATAAACAGTCAAAAAAAAAAAAAAGTTAACAATAAAAATAGCATTTATTAACTAACAAACAATCTCGCTATTTTATAATATTATCAAGAAGAATTTTTCGAATACACTAAACAAAATTTAATATGGAGGAGAACTGTAATATATAGTTTAAAATAAATAAATAGAAAATAAATAAATAATATTATGTGGTTAATGAAATCTTCTACAATACTGATATTTTTACAACACAATCATTCTATTATAAGGTCCCTAATGGACATATTTAATACTCTTATAAAATATAACTTACATATCCATGTGGTTAGATGAATGCTGAAGAAGGTTACATTCTTTACTGAAGCCACATACAATTTTAAAATTTTAATATTAAATATTTATTGGATTTACATCTTGAAGTGCTGGCAATGCACAGCTATAAGACCTACACATCAAAACAAACAACCTACCCTTAGATATAATACTAAGAGTACAACTGAAGGTAAGAGTGACATTCCTCATTATCTACAAAAATATATCAATTGCCAGAATAAAGTCATGGTAATAACCTACCCATGGGGTTTTATACAAAAATACACCATAAATGAAATCCACATTAGAGAGGATAAGTTAAAGGCAAAGTAAATGATGGCATGAACTCAAAGAAAGGCTTACATCTGAGGGCAGTAAATGGTCTAGGATATCATATCATATAAGTCATGAGAATGGACCATCAAGAAAAAAACGATAATAATAATAATAGGATTTGCCATAAATAAAGTAATATATGCTTAAATATAAAACAAAGAACAATATAATTCATTGGAAAAATTTCACAACATAAGAGACAGAGCTATAACCTCTATTGCATATACACTGGTAAGATAATATACTCAAAACAAGATTGCTACAACCTCTTTTAAAAATAACTACTAACTGATGTGTAAAACCAATAAACTGATAATTAGTGCTAAATATAGCTTAATAAAAATTATAACTTAAAATGAACATTAAAAATATACATCAGCTTCTATCTCTGTCACAATTGCATATACATTCAAAGTAAATAACTTCATGATAGGGACAAATATAACACATTTAAAATATAGCATTATCAATATATCAATATTCTGAGAACTTTGACAATATACTTCATAAATAATTTATAAAAAGTATACTAAACAAGATGCATAAAATAATAATAGCATTTTACAATATTATGTTTATTTAAACTTAATAATGATACTCTTTTACCAAAATAAAGTAAAATAAAAAATCTTTCATCTTGACTCCTACCATTTGACAGAATACAGGCACTGAAAATAAAGTTCTGTAATATAACATATTTAACTAATATGCACAATATTCTACACAAGCTGAAGCAAAAATATTTAAAGACACTAGCAGATATGTATGGCCATTCAAATTGATGAAATATATTTCATGAATAAAAGCACAAAAATAATGCATATTTAATATGTAGGTATAATGTATTAACTTCTCATATCTTTTGAAAGCACATATGTTATTGGCATTAAGAAGCAATAATTTTTAAATCACAATTTTAGAACAGAGTAGAATTCTAATAACAATAATAAAAAGAGAGATGTTTTGGAACATATGAAGGATAACAGTTCATAGATAAACTTTTATTCTTATAATTCAGGAACATTCTCACTTTAATTATATGTACTATAATTTATTCCAGCTATTAGTAAAACCAATAATTTTGGAAATAATAAATTCAAAGAAATAAATTTCCATTGGTATCTCCTAAACATATATTTAAAAGTACAAGTCAGTAAGTTTAACTTCAATGCATTACAAAAATATATTTTATTGATTTACTTTGAAGTAGACATAATAGAGATATTTAGTGAGTAAATCAATTTCATGTCATTGTTAATTAATAATGAATGTCATTTTAAAGACTAACTTTTTAAATAATTTGTCCTTTTTTTTAATAAATGAATGTTATCCTTTAAGTAAATGTTTCATAATAATAACAATAATGTATGATATATAAATTTAAAGCCATTAATTGATAATGTATTTTTAAAAATACATATGCATCCAAATAATATAATTTTTCCAAAAAAACTACTGCATTTGAAAAAGCTCAAAATAAATTAATTATTTCTTATCGATACATGCATGAAATCAAGCAAAACATTTATAAAGACTTTCATTTAAAATAAATTAATTCTGAAGACAACCTTTTCTTTTTAATATATAAAAAATTTAAGAAATATTCTTCAAATAAAAGTTGTTTAAAGAATAGATAGATATAAAAATATAAAATCTTTAACATTTACAATACTTTCAGCATATTTTAAATTTAATTCTGTAATAAAATCTATCTATAGTATAGAAAATAAAATTAATAAAAGTAGTTATGCAACAGGAATGATAATGACATTTTTCTCAAAATTCATCAAAGTATTTAATTCTAGTGAAAACAATTTCATTTATGTTGAATATTCTGTTGACTTTCCCATAATGCATATCCTGTCATGCAATTTTAAGTGCCAAAAAGCCTGGATGAGATTAACTTAGAAATTCATTCTTTCTAAAACTTTAACACATAATAAAATTAATTAAAAATAGTTACAACTTAGACAAAAAATAATTAATTTATTCTTAAGCAAGTATCTATATGTAAGCAAGAATAAGAAAGTGTGAGCAAGTGTATTCACCAGTTTTATATATATTATGAGTCATTTGACCAATTTTGATGGCTAGAAATTGACATTTTGATTACACCCAGTTGATCTAATTAATGAAAGGATTAAGATTTTTTTTAGAATTTACTGGCAAAAACAGCAATTAATACAGTTCTAGAATCTTCTTGAGATGATGGTCTAGACTGAAAATTTAAATAACCAATCAATTAATGATTACATTATTTTTAAAATGATTTTTTAAAAACAAATGATTTAGAAAATTAAAATGTATTACAATAAATAAAAATATTACATAATAAAACTTAAATCATTTTAAATATTTTTTAAAATTTATTGAAGATCTGAGAATATTTTAAAGTGTATCTTTTTAAAATGAAGATGTTTAAGAATAACTTTGATATTAAATTTAACAAGAAAGTGTTTGAAGAAATTAATGCTTTATCATGCTTGCAACTACACTCATAAACCCATTCTTTTCATTCTTAGCTTTAAAATTATAGTTTTTTTAATCAAATAAATTTCAGATTATTTAATTAAAATATTTTTATTACAATTAAGATTAAATATAATATTTTTACAGGTAATTTAAGCATTAGCAACAGTCTTAAGGGTTTGAGCTTGTCTTTAAAGTTTTACACTAATATTACATTTTAATAAACTCTAATAATTAAACTAAAATAGTTTTGATTTCAATATTTTTAAAATTAAATTAGCTAGTAATTTACATTAGTAATACCTTTAAGAGTAAGCATTTAAAAATTATAATAGAGCTACTAAAGGGATTCAAACATTATCAATTGGCTCTTAATATTATTTTTAAAGTTATAAGAATGGCAATTTTTTTTAATTGTTTAATTGGATATGTAAACATTTATTATTGAGTAATGATAAAATTGGCTTATCAGAAAAAGTAAACTATTGAAAAAAATTTTTTTAAATACTATGCTACTATAAACTGTGATATTCAGCTTTAAGACAAAAGCTGAAGGTTACAATATATATATATAAGCATTATTGCCAATATATTCAGAATACATATGTGCATTAAGATATCAACAAAATAAAATTATCACTTTTGAGCTTTTCTTGTGATGGAATTGATGATGATAAAATGTAAAAGAGTAAATGCTTAAATAAATTTAAAATGATAAAATTTAAGAATATATTCGCCAGTAATATCAAAAAATTTAGAAGCCTTTTTTCTTGTGATATTTTGTAATCATATTCTTAGTATACAAAGTAAATTGAAAGATTTTTTTTTTTTTCTAATTTCCAGTTTATTTAATATTATTTTCAAATTGTGGACATATAATCAGTATATATGAATATTGAATACAGGATTTCTAATGTAATTTATCAAATAATTAAAATATTAATGATGGTTTTAAAGAGAAAGACCCTCATTTTATCTATTGTTTGTTTGTCTTTTTAATCTGATAAGTCATGGTAATGCAAAAAGAGATTTAAAAATTACTTTTGAAACACAATAAAAATCCAAAATGATAAAATGTAAAAATAAAAATTATAATGAATGTAGAATAAAAATTATAAGTAAATACAATAAATTTTACGATCAACTTCTAGGGAAACCACATGACATTTGGGAACCAATTGTTTCATTCAATGGATTAAATTGAGATTTATTTTTCTCAGCTGGTAGTCCATTGTGATAATTTGCAGAGGACATATTAATGAATGTAAAATTTAAGCTATGATAAGAAGTATCAGACCTAAATAAATAGATGATTGAAAATATTTATGATAATGAAGCTAATGAAAAAAAAAAATATATAATAACAATTACAATGTTTAAACCAATTTTTAAAAAAGAATACAATTTAGAATAAAAAATAAATTATTAATTGTTTAGTCTAGTAGATAGAATAACATCCTGCAAAAAATTAAATAAATAACTGTTATTATAATTTTTTTTATTAGCTTCATTATCATAAATATTTTCAAACATCTATTTATTTAAGTCTTTGATACTTCTTATCATAGCTTTAATTTTACATTCATTAATATGTCCTGTGCAAATTTATAATAGATTACAAAGATATTTATATAGTAGTTAAATTGAAATCTAATTCTAAAATATAATAGCAATTTCTATTTTTGTAATGTTTGATCAACCTCTATCTCAAGACATATATTCTGAAAAAAAAAAAAAAAATTAAGTGGATAGTGCAAGATATAAAACACGATCATAATTTGAAATAGATTGAATTGCATGTTAATTCAAAACTTTATTTAATTAATAAAAAGTTGGAATGTAAATTGGTAATGAAAGATGCTAATATTAGTTATATACAGCAGATGTGAGATGATTTTTTAATTTAAGCCCATCAAAATGCTTATTTTAAATTAAACTTATTTAATTGCAAGCTTAATCAAAAATACTGAACAGGCACTTTTAGAGAATAAGTGTAGATACGGCAATTTGATAATAATATTATTTATTAAAATTTTTTTATCTATCACAGATTATTTGATTTTTTCCCTCTCAAAAATAATCGTTTCATAAAGCTGATAGAAGCAACTACCTATAAGTTTACAACAATTGCAAATGTTCTACAGGGTGGCCTCCCTAATCATAATTCAAAGATATAAATACTAAACTGGTTTCATCCAAATTAATATACAATAATTGAAAAGTTAATTGGAAAAAGTAAATAAAAATAAAATAAGACTTACATATACATAATTATATAATAATACAATTTTTATACAAATATAAATATGAAATGTTTTGTGGGATGTTTTGGTTATAGGGAGAAAAGAACAAATGATTTACTTTAGATATTGTGATATATTTGAATTGTAAAAAAAGTTAAAGGTCAGTATTAATATTCACTAGTTTACATTAAATTAGTAATCAAGCAAAATATAAGGAAAGTCTATAGAATACCAATTACATTGAAGCAAATACAGGTCAGCAATGTCAGTTTAGCTTGTATAAGAACTTCAGGACTGCATTATTAATATGTGCAATATAAGTAATATTCTAAAAACAAATCTAAGGTGAAACATGTTGAGAATAGACACGTATTTAGATAAGCAAAGAAATGCTCATAAAAGTCTAGTGTAACTTTGATAAAACCATGAAGAGATTCAGTGACACCTAAGTAGATATTATCTTCCTGAAATAAACTTCTAAATATGCTTAATTTCAAAAAATTTCAAATATAATTTAATAATAAAATCCAGAACAAATGTCTCCTCTTTTATTTTTAATTCCAAATTGAACATTATTAAAATTAAAATTCTATGGTTGTAATTATTTCAATTGTTTTTAAGGTGGTTAATTGGATATTAAAATTTTTATAAAAGTTATCATCAGCAATAATTGTCCTGGATAGATGAGTACAAAAAAGTTCTGGATCCATTTTTACTAGTTTCAGTTTCTTCTATTAAATGTAAATGTGCCCAATTTGCCCTTTTTGTGCTTAAATATTACATGACCTACAATTATTTACTTTTATTTATCAACAATAGTTATATTTTTATTCTTTGGATGGAGAAAATAATTGGGATTAAAGAATTAATAACAAAAATACACTTTGAGATATTGTATATTAGTTTTAGTATAAAATTAAATTTACACTTATACATAATAAAAAAACAAAAAGGAAACTAATCAACTTACCTGAAGGTGTAAAATTTCTTACATTCTTCTGAAAGTTAAATCATTATTACAGTTATATTCTACTTAATGGTTAGACTATTAACATTTATATGATCTACCCAAATTTTCTTGAAACTTTTATTTTCTAGCTAAAAATAGCTAATTGGTTATTTACTAATCAATACTGACAATAAATATGTTAGCTAAAGACTAACTTTATCCACCTTGAAAAATAGTTTTTAAAAATATAAATACTCCATATTGTAAGCATGTCAGGAAAGCAGTGTGCTATTAGTTTTAAAAGTGAGATTATTTTTTTAATAATTCTAACGTTTTGAATTAAAAATAAAAGTACTGTATATAGAGATAAGGTCTTTATTATTATTATTATTATTATTATTATTATTATTATTATTATTATTATTATTATTATTATTATTATTTACTGAGATATAATTACGCCTTTGGAATTTTAGAAGTAAATGGATTTTTTAGTGTTTTTTTTTTTTAAAGTGATCTGCATTTGGAACTAAAACGCCTGGAGAATTTTATTACTGAAACTTATATTTTCTGTAACATTGAATTGGATCAGACTTATACATTTTATAAACCTTTAATCAAGAATTAATATGAGCATATTTTCTGTAACATTGAATTGGATCAAAATGTGTTTTTTTTAACGATTTTTAGCATTTCTATTGTTCTAATATAATTCATCATTGTAAACTGCTTTGACCTTAAAATTATTTAATGGAATACCTTCTTTTAATAGATTGTTTACTGAGATATAATTACGCCTTTGGAATTTTAGAAGTAAATGGATTTTTTAGTGTTTTTTTTTTTTTTTTTTTAAAGTGATCTGCTTTTGGAACTAAAACGCCTGGAGAATTTTATTACTGAAACTTATATTTTCTGTAACATTGAATTGGATCAAAATGTGTTTTAGCATTTCTATTGTTTTAATATAATTCATCATTGAAAACTGCTTTGACCTTAAAATTATTTAATGAAATACCTTAAAATTATTTAAAGGAATGAATTTTAGAAGTAAATGGATTTTTTAGTGTCATTTTTTTAAAGTGATCTGAATTTAGAACTAATACGCCTGGAGAATTTTATTACTGAAACTTATATTTTATTTTTGGAAATATTATCATGGGTTTTTTTTTATAGCATTTCTATTGTTCTAATATAATTCATCATTGAAAACTGCTTTGACCTTTATATTATTTAATGGAATAGCTTCTTTTAATAGCTTTTTTTAATAGATTGTTTACTGAGATATAATTAAGCCTTTGGAATTTTAGAAGTAAATGGATTTTTTAGTGTTTTTTTTTTTAAAGTGATCTGCATTTAGAACTAATACGCCTGGAGAATTTTATTACTGAAGCTTATTTTTATTTTTGGAAACTATTATCATGGTTTAATTTATATGACTCAAGTTTTTTTTTTTTTTTTTAACATGGTTTTTTGTATGTGTTTTTATTTGAAACATAATCAATGGGATTTCTAATGTCTATTATTTTATTTTTAAATAACAGAAACATAAAATTTCATTTTATTAATAATTAGTACATAGTGACTTTGATATTTTCAACAATTTTTATTTTGGACATTGTTAATATATATTGGAGAATCTGAGAATAGTGAAGGAGAGAAAAGAAGAAGTTACTCTCTTTAATATATTACAGATTTTTACATGTTGGATGTGAATTTTTTTTTTTTTTTAAAGTTTTGTGTATATATATGATTTGTATAGGTTAATGGAAAATTTGTATATTTTATAGTTATATTTTTTTATTTTTGTATTATAATTAATGGCACCTTTTGCTGTCAGATGTCCTCTCTGCTTATGTAATATTTATGGCAGACAAAAATATTTAAAGTGCGCTGGTTTTTGTGGGCTAAAGTATCATTTGGATTGTTATAAATTAAGTGATTTTAAAATCTTTAATGATAATGGTCCGGAATTCATATGTGAATTTTGTAATCATTATTATAATACTGAGCACAAAATAGATAATTCAGATAATCTTACTACACCATTTGCTGATATTAATATTGGTAATGATCCTGATGTTTTAGTAATGGATTCTTCTACATATGGTTTGGGTTTAAATGTAGTTGGGGTTAAATGTACTTATTGTAATGTAGAATTGTCAGATGCGGATAATGGAATTAAGTGCTCTGGTTTTTGTCAAGGGTATTTTCATATATCTTGTTTGAATTTGTCCAGGTCTGATGCAAAAATTTTTGATTCTGTTGGTTTGGGTTTTTTCCGTTGTATAGAAGGTAATCAATTGTCTGTGGATAAAATGAGGAATATTGGGAATGTTAGGTCAACAGATAATAATGATCTTATAGATGTGGAATCTGATATACATATTGAAAATATTTCTGAAAGAGATAGATATAATGGAGATAGTGTTGAAGGTAATAGTGATAATAATTTAGCTATTGATAGGAGTTTAAATTCTAGTTCTACTGTGGATATAGTTAATAATAATGATCTTATAGATGTGGAATCGGATATACATATTGATAATATTTCTGAAAGAGATAATTATAATAGAGATAGTGTTAAAGATAAAAGTGATAATAATTTAGGTATTGATAGGAGTTTAAATTCTAGTTCTAATGTGGATATAGTTAATTTGCTTCAAGATAAGGAAAGTAGAAAAGTAGACTTGGCTGGTTTTACTTTTGAATTATTAAAATCTATGTCTCTTCAGGAAGTTTATAGCATGATTATGAATATGGCAAAATTTGGTGTGAAGGAATCTAAAGCTATTGGTGATGGTGTTATTTCTGGTGATGTAGGTATACAATGTGATTTATTGGAAACACAAGTTTTGGGGGATATTGCTGAGGTTGATTGTGGTGGTGATGTTAATTCATCTTTTAAGGGTAATAATACCTTAGAAAAGTTGCCCAAGTCCTCATTCTTTATTAGAGATAAAGATAAAAACAGTGTTGGGAAAAAAGATAAAAATAAAAACAATAGCATTTATAATGTTGATTATAAAGGTAATAATAAGATATTAGATCAGGATTTTCATTCATGTGATGAATATATTGGATGTGGAATTGATAATCGTACAAGATACAATAAAGGAAAAGTTTATAAAACTAAAATTTATAGGCAGTCTGATAAATATCAAAAACAATTTTCTAGACTTAATGATGATGAAAAATTTAACAAGTTTTCTGGCTTTTCTGTTAATAATTCATCGCTGGGATATTATGATAATTTTCCTGATAAAAAGTATATATTGAAGGATGGATATTCACATTCTGTTCCAAAAAAGTATAATAGTAATTTTTCTGGTGACTTTTCTAAATCTAATTTCAGGAAAAAAAATTGTCTAGCGAATGCTGATAGAGGTTTTTTTACTCATAGAGCAAATTATTCGCATTTCTCTAAATATAACAATTATATTGATAATGAGGTTAATGTGGGAAATGGTTTGGGATGCTCTTTTTCAACTTCTGGTAAAAAAGGTAGACTACCTGTGGAAAGGGGGTTTGGTATTTCTAAAATTCATAATAATATTATTAATAATATTAATACAAAATGTAATAAATATTTTGTTTCTAATTTGCCAGTGAATCTTAATTCATATAATATTAAGGTCTTTCTTGAAAAACGTTTAAGAACTAGGATCATATGTCATGAAATTAATATGTATAACTTGAAATCTTCTTGCTTTTATATATCTGCTCCTGCTCATAAACATAATGATTTAATCTCTTCCAATTTATGGCCTCGTGGTGCTTCCATTTGTTTTTTTTATGGAACTTTGGCTAATTCTTTAAAACTTTAGTGGTATTTATTTATTTATTTTCTGTTTTCTTTGATTTCTTATTTTCTTTATTTTCTTTTATTTCTTATTTTCTTTATTCACTATACTTACTTACATTTTTCTTTACTTGATATCATTTATTTATTTGTTTTGATTTATTTTTAATTTAATATGGTAGGGCTGTCTTGTTTTTATATGAATGTCAGAGGTATGAGAACTAAATGTGTTCAAATAAAGCAATTTTTTGAAACAGAACATTTGGATCTTATTTTACTTACAGAAACTTGGCTAAATCAACAATTTCCTGATTGTTCTTTTCTTGATGATAGATTTAGTATTTTGCGAACTGACAGATCTATGGATAATATTTCTCGAGGTGGTGGTACTCTGATTGCTCTTCATAAAGATGTTTTTTATAAAGAACTTTATTTTTCTTCTTCTTTTTGTGAATCTACATGGTGTGAAATTACTTTAAATCACAATTTTAAATTTATTTTGGGTAATGTTTACCTCAAACCCACTTTGTCGTTGTTGGAGTTTGATTATTTTTTGACATCACTTGAAGATTTTCTGATTGGCTATGATAATTTTATTATTACCGGAGATTTTAATATTCCGGATTTATATTCGGGTACTACTATCATAGATTCTGTCTCTTTTTCACCTAAAGCATTGAGAATGATTCGGTTTTGCAATTTGTTGAATTTAAAACAATTTAATCCATACACCAATTTTAATGATCACACATTGGATTATATTCTCAGTAATTTTCCTACAATTGAATGTTTAACTACTTCTTCTCTTCCTTTTTCCATTGACTTGCATCATCCTCCCTTAGAATTTTATATTAATATTAAATTTAATAGACTCTGTCCCTTTAAAACTATGAAAAGAAACTACAGAAAAGGAAATTATTTGGGTCTTTGTTTACAATTATCCAATTTTAACTGGAAAAATTTGTATTCTTCATCTGATGTAGATTTTTGTATGAGATTTTTTGAACAATCATTTTGTGAACTAATTGACAAATACATTCCTAAGAAAATTTTTTTAACTAAACGTTTTCCTCGCTGGTTTTCAGTTTCTCTTAAAGAAATTATTAAAAGGAAATCATTTCATCATCGTAAATATTGGAAAACTAAGAACTTAAATTATTATAACAATTTTATTAATTATAGAAGATTGTCAAAGGTTATATATCATAGAGATTTTCAAAAATTTATACAAAATACTGAAAGTCATATTTCTGATAATCCCTTGCAATTTTGGTCTCTAGTTAAGGATTTAGGTATTACAAAAAAAAATTACAGAATAATAATTCTAATCTAGTTGCTGATGATTTTTCTCATTATTTCTCAGAGCTTTTTAAACAATCTAATTCTTTTACTGATTTGACTGAAAATAATGATCTAGTTGAAGAAAGAATAACATTGGATTCATTTATTGAATCTGATGTTATTTTTGCTATTGGGCAGCTTAAATTACATTCTAGTGTGGGCCTTGACAATATTCCAGCTTTCATTTATAAAGGATGTGCTGAATACATTGCTTCTCCTCTTTTGCATATTTTTAATTGCTCTTTAGCAAATGGTACTTTTCCTACATCCCTTAAAATTGCTAAAGTTGTTCCTATTTTTAAGAAAGGATCTCGAGATTTGGTAAGTGACTATAGGCCTATTTCAATTCTACACACTGTTGCTCGAATTTTTGAAAGATGTTTGTATAATAAAATTATCTTGGATGTCTCTAAGGTTTTGGCACCAGAGCAGCATGGATTTTTGCCTAATAGGTCCATTGAAACAAATTTGCTAACTATTTTTGATCACATTTCAAATTCAATTGAGAATCAATCTAGGTTAGATGTTGTTTATTTTGATATGTCCAAGGCTTTTGATAGAGTTAATCATAAAATTCTTCTTCAGAAGCTTTGTAGGTTAGGTTTTTCTAAATTATTAATTAATTGGTTTGACTCTTTTCTTAGGGATAGAATGTCTTGTGTGAGGTTT
The DNA here is from genome assembly GCA_028023455.1 of Epiperipatus broadwayi. Classification (NCBI taxonomy): domain Eukaryota; kingdom Metazoa; phylum Onychophora; class Udeonychophora; order Euonychophora; family Peripatidae; genus Epiperipatus; species Epiperipatus broadwayi. The sequence goes on along the minus strand of JAQFVV010012404.1, from coordinate 15,188,823 downwards.
AATGGTAAATTGTCATTACCTTATTATTGCTTCACTGGGGTGCCTCAAGGCAGTGTTCTTGCACCTTTATTATTTAATGTATACATTGATGACCTAAAAACATGCATTAAATTTTCACATCTTCTATGTTATGCAGATGATTGCAAAATTTTTAGGCATATTTATTCTATTAATGACTGTTTTTTACTTCAAAGTGATGTAGATAATTTCTTGAATTGGTGTGAATATAATTATATAGATATAAATATGGATAAGTGCTCCATTGTCTCTTACTCTAGAAAATCTGAAGTCTTAAGGTTTTCCTATTATATTGGGGACTCTAAAATTATAACAAATGATCATCAAAGAGATCTCGGAATAATATTTTCCAATAATGGATCTTTTCGTAATCACATTAATTTTATGGTGAATAAATCTTTTAAAATTGTAGGAGCTATTTACAGATATGGAAAAGCATTTAATAAATTTACAAAGATTAAACTTTTTATATCCTTAGTTCTTCCCATCTTGGAGTATGGTTCAATTATATGGAATCCTCATAACAGGACAGATATCATAAGAATTCAGTCTGTTTTTGACAAATTTGCAAAATTAAATAGTTTAAGTAATGAACACTATATTGATTTACTACTGAGACGAAAAACAAGAGATCTCAAACTTCTTCATAAATTCATCTCCCAGAATATTTCTGTATCTAATTTGCTTTCTAACTTAGGTACTAAAAAAAAAATTATAATACTCGTACTCATAATGTTTTTGAACTGAAAAATTGTAAATCTGATGTATTAAGATTTTCCCCTTTATTTCGTTTACCTAGAACTTATAACAAAGATTTTGGTAATGATGATGTTTTTAATTTGGATTTTAAACAATTCACTAAAGTCCTCATAAAAAAATATTTTCCTTAATTTCATTTGATATATTGCCTTTTTATTTATTTGTGCATTTTATTGATTTTCTATTTTATTGGTATTATTTATTTTATTATTATTATTATTATTTTTTTTTTTTAATGCTTATTTAGATTTGTATTATTGTGCAATCTATAATTGGCTAAATGCTGTTGATATGTACATTAAATAAATAAAGAATTGAAGAATTGAATTGAATTATTATTATTATTATTATTATTATTATTATTATTATTATTATTATTATTATTATTATTATTATTATTATTATTATTATTATTATTATTATTATTATTATAATAATAATAATAATAATAAACAACTACATAATAAGTATTAGTCTTTCCAAACACATTCTTTTTCAAATGATTTGCAACATCAGAATGTGTTTGTTATAATGAATAGAACAACTAAAATAAGTATTTCTTTAAAGTTTACATAGAAATTGTACATCAAAGCACTAAAAATTAAAAAAATATTCACACCTTTTTAAATACAAAAGTGCATTTGCTAATTTTCTTTGTCTAAAATTATCCGAATTATTTCAATACTTAATTGTGCATTTTATAATATCTCCATAGTTCCTCTTTCTTTTTTATCCTTCATATAAATAAAGAGACAATAAAATACAAATGACTCCCAAGATGCATTTCATACTGAAACAGCACTTATCAGTTGGCCCAGGTCACCAGGTCTCATATATATCTTTATTACATGAAGAGTATTTATCTATGGCAAATTCTTACATCTTTATTTACAACTGCCAAATTTGCTTTACTCACAACCTCGACTGACTTTGTATATTTTGGATAAACCTAACTATGTTTATCATTTATTAAACTAGAGTTTATATTAGTTATATATTAAACTATTTTTACCATCTAGTTCAAATATAAAGTGTTTTTTTTAAAAAATTAAACTTTATTTTACCAAATACATTCATCTGTTAAAATTAATACAAGTTAGTATAAAACACAAAAATAATGTTGTGTGTGGTCATTTGATGCTGTAATGTAGTGATTAAAATATGTGAGTCAATGTAAATAATTTTGAAAGTTGAAAGGCTACAATTTGAGGCTATGATTATGCCTGTGCCAGCTGAAGGTGATGATGTGTTCCAGGAATATGTGAAAAAACCTTGATTATATAGGTATGTGGCTGGATTTATTTGTGATTCATTGTAGATCTCTGTTTCTAGTAGTCCTAGAATTTGTGTTTGTATGATGCTAATCCATTTATTAAGCTGGTATATTTTTGCTATTGAGTTAATGTCTCTGATTCAGCACTGCTATTTTAATTTTCCTTAATTATGTAGCTGAAATTGGTTTGTATCCCTTGTTGTGATTGCTTTGGGAATTTACATTGTATAATTTCACTGCTTTGTTTTATTTCTGTTTGCTTTTGTATCATGTTTTTTTTTCCAATAATCTTCAATTTTTAATGCTGTGTTTATTAGATGGTTCTCCAATAGATTTGTAATTGTTTCCATTGGACTTGAGTCTTCATTTATATTATCAATGATTGATGAATTAGAGTTATCATCATCTGTCTTCACTTTTTTTTCCTAGCTTCTTTCTCTTGCTTTCTAGTTGGATTGGATTTGTCAGTTGCATTATTGTGATAGGGTTGCTTGGTGGTAGCAGTGCCTCCATAATTTCTATGGCTGCCTTATTAATAATAATATGTTGCATTTTTATCTGTTCTGCAGTCAAATGCTAGCATATTTGCATTTCTTTTACTTGATGAGTTATTTTTTGTTTAGCTTCCATTTTGTTTTTGATTATGTCCCTTGGAGTATTTTTTTTCTGGGAACAAATCTATAAGTTCTAAGCTTGGTATCTCTGCTTTATTGTTATTATTAATTTTTGTGTGGTTTGTGAACTGCTACCCTTGGCAATAGTTATTTCTTCTTCTGTTTGCATGGTAGGGTTGAAATTTTGTTGTTTTGGTATGTATTTTGATTTTTTGTTAAGTTCTGGCAATTTGGGCATTGTGCAGTGATGGGTCCTCTTTGTTTACATTAAGCTGGTATTTTTAAATCAGTTCGTGTATATATGCATGTATATATTATAACTTATTAAATGCATATATATTAGCTTAAAATATTTTTTATATATTATTTTAAAAAAGTTTTTTTTTATTAATTTTAAATTTTGAAAAGAGAAGGGTATGGAGATAAAAAAAAAGATTATTTTTTTTATTATTAATAATTACCTCTATTGTTGAAACTTCCCAAATTAAAAATATTTCATTATCTATTTACGCTAATTATCAAAATTTTTCTACTAATTAAAAGAAAAATATAACAAAAGGACAAAAAATCGGATGGCTAAAACATAGCTAAAAATAAATTAAAGGTGTGAATCCAGCTTGAAAGGACTGAAAATATATAAAGTGTGGAGTTCTCTATTGTTCAGGCAGTCAGGGTCATTTTTTTGCTAAAAAAATGAAAAAGTAATATGGATCCAGAATGGTTCCCAGAAAATATTGTTAACAGTACAAAAAAAAAATGTTCTCTGACTAAAAAACATTTTAAAAACTTTCCCTTAGAGGGAATACATCTCCCTGACACATCTGGAACCACCAGAGTGATTGTCAAAGTGGATAAAAGGAAGTTTAACCAGCGAAACAGGGGTGCCTGGAAAATGCCAATGGACTACCTGCAAGATTCATGCCAGCATTAAAGAACTTTGCTTACATGAAGAAAGTAATCACGGATCGATCAGGGTAGCTAAGAACTGTTGCTAAGTAAACTTTGATTCCATTTTGCATAATAGAAATATATACTATTACTTGTCTTAAATGTTTCAACAATAAAGTGCGAGATTATTAAAAGAAATTTTTATTATGTTAGATTAACCTGGTTAAAACAATGGGGGGGGGGTTTAAACTGATAGATTATTTAAATATGTTTTTTTTATATATGTATGCATTTTTATTATAGTTCAATGTATGAATCAATCTAGATTTTTCCAAATAATGTTAACTGCTCGATCTTGAAAGACAAATGGGGGAGAGGAGGGTTTAGGCTAGTTATATGTTCAATGATAAACAACACAGGAACCTTGTGTTGGAACATGGTGGACAGAAAATGGATGCCCCAATGGCTGTAAGCAAATGACAGACACACTGTCCATTGAGATTAGAATAAATTGTTTAACATTAGAAAAAGGGGATCTGAGTGTTGTCATTCAGCACAATCTTATTAGTAAATCACCCTTGTGTTTCACTTCTACTTGATCAGGGTTTCCATAATTATTTGGGACCACTGTTGTACATAGGGTAAGTGATGGTGCATGTTCCCTCAAGAAAAGAATATTAGTTAAAATAATTTGTACTGTATTAACGTTTGGGTTTAAAATTAAGTTTGTATTTGTTCTTTGTAAAAAAGATTCAAGTCAGTTTTGAATTCTATAGGAAAAAAAGAATCTGTCTTTAAATTGAAAGTGAATATAATAAAATCTATTAAATGTCACATTTGAGTGTCTCTGTTTAATCTAGTTTAGTAGTTAAATTCAGTGTCCATGTGGTTGAAATAAATTTGGCAAAATTAGCTTTTAAGAATATATTTGGTGATTGCTGTTTGTAAATAAATAAACAACTGTGATTATGGAAACCTTTACAATCTGGTTCCAAGCTAAAAATGCTTGGTGGCACCCTCGAATGGCCACCATGCTTTTGTAATCTTTGAAAATTTGCGGATAATGTCAAAATGCCATGGCAAAGAGAAGATCGGCAGGGAAAATTAAAGATGGTTTCATACCTCTAATATATAGATTAAGCAATATTCAGAATTTATGTTGGTACATTATCTGAATTAGTATCTGGATATAGTTTTATTCTGAACTCATAAGAGTTACTTGCAATTGGTATTGGTGTGTCTTTCTATTATACTGTTTTGAACATAATGACCTTGCCAAATGTTTTTATCATCCTTTGGTAAATCTTGCTCTGTTTTCTTCAGGTAGGTTTTCTTAATTATAGCTGAAATGGTATTGTGATAGTTTTGGTCTATAATGATCAGTGCAAAGTTACCCAATGACTTCACTTATCTTTGAAACTTCTCCCTTTGAGTGATTTTATAAAATTCCAGTATTAGCTACCAGTCATTGGGATGTTCTGCAATCTGTTGTATGGTTAACGTTATTGCCTTATATAGCAACTCTTTTGGAAATTTATATAATTATATGTTACTGTCTATTGCTGACAACACCATGGACTTGGGAGAAACAAATCTTTTGAATATTGCAAAGAAATGCTTTGGTGTGGATTTACTGAACAATTCAGTATTAATGTTCACTTTTTCTTTATTCCAGTCAATTTCTGATGGATTTTGACTTTTCTGTTTTCCAATTTCTAAATTATTTGTCACTATCAGTTGCTTTCCTATATCTATGTCAGATCTTTTGAGATGTGGTTGCACTGCTTTTTTTTTATCTCTTTGCCGATATGTGAGCTAAATTGACTTTCAGCTTTTTTGGTAGGGTAAATGAATTTATTTTTTTATTTTCATTTGACCATATCTGCAAATGTTGGCTTGTTTTTTTTTTTCTATTTTATGACTTTCATTGATGTTTTGGTCACTGTTAATTAGATCATGTGATCTTTGAGCCTCCATGCTTGTGTTGGTAATTTTATATTTGTTTTCAATTCAAAAATTATCAATTAAATTCTGCTTATTTTTTCTGTTAGTTGATTTCAATTAATTTAACATTACAACTTTTGATGTTTTATATATATATATATTGTACCCTTACTTCTTGATATATAAAATAGTTTAAAATACAACTAGCTCAGTTACATTATTATGTTTAATTAAAATTTACATATCTATCTTTAATATACTTTTATATTATCATATCTTAATTAAATTTATTATCACTTACCAAAATCAATATAGTTCTAGATTATACTAATTAAATAAGTATTTATAAAATTATGAGACTGTGAAGTAAAGTTACAAAGCAATAAGCAGATTTACACTGAGTCAATATCTTCCAAGATACCGTCTCAATGGCATAAGAATACTACCACTACCTTATCATCTTACCACTACATCTATAGCATTCTTATGACTTTTAAATGAAATAAATTATCTTCAATAATACTAAAATAATTCCTAACTTTTAACTTAAAATATAATTAAATAATCTCAGGTTCCTATAAGTTGTTTTAAAATAATAATAAATTATGTAAATAAGTATGATGTGGGATTTTATATCAAACTTAAATACACCTAACTTATTTTAATAATAATAAGAAATAATACCAATCTTAGAGTGTAATTTAATCTCATCTATTTCTATTATATAATCAATCCTTAAATGAATAAACAGTCATATGTATATCTTTTATTTCATATGGTATCTTCATTTTAAAATAGATCAAAATCTTATACTTAATAATCTGTGGCAATAAACAATATTGTATTCTTATAATGTGCATTATAATCATCTTATGACCATTGCAATATTTCTGTTCATGTCAATCAATTCTTATAAATAATGTTAAGCAAATATGGTATTCAATTCTAAGTAATAATAACAAATTCATTTTGTGCAAATATTATGTTTATTTCAAATCATCTGATGTCAAAATGCTGAGGTGAAAAATAATGAAAACTCGACACACTTTTAAAACAAATTAACAAATTTATTTACAATAACTTCAAATAAAATTTATTTACACTATTTACAATTTTGAATTTATGACAACCAATAAAATAAAAAAATAAGAAATACAAATATAAGAGGCTTACACTGTTATTAACTCATGTACCTAATAAGCAATTTTACATTCCTTCAAATGCTATATTAATATTATTACAGTGTGTTTTTCTTAAAACTTAGATTTGAAAAATAAATAGTAGTAATCTTTAATTATTACAAATAATAATATATGTCAAGATTATCTATGTAACATGTGTAAACAATGAAGCTTTACTAATTAAATAGCTACATTAATTAAGTATTACCATTTATAATATATTATTATGTATTCACTTTGTTATTAACATTGCCTAATAGCTTTATATAAAATTAATATGTCTTTGTAATGTAAAACAAATAATTGACTATAATTATATTTCACTTAATGTAATTCCTGTTATACGTTTTATCAAATATGCATTACATATCTTTATTGTTCAAATATTACTATTTAAACTATTTATCAATTCTAAATTCATAAAGCATTACCTTAGATAAATTCTATGATTCTTTTTTATGTAAAAATCACTACTTTACTTTATGTGTTATTTTAATCCTTTCTAATAATTTCTATCTATAAAATATATTCTAAACTTATCTAAAATTTCCGGAAAATAAATATCAATTTTAAATAAAATATTCATTATCTAATCTACCTATACTACATTGTCTATACTTAATAAACTTCAATCCAAATATAGGCTTCTACCCATAACGTAACTTAACTTATTCAATAACAAAATACACAAAAATATAGACTTTTAAAATCCTTTTCTAAATTGCAAAAATAAAATAATTATTAAGATAAATAATAAACATCATTTTAATACTGAGCATAAATAAAATATCAAAATTATTTACGAAAGAATCATATAATTATTTCTAAGCTTCTTACGTAATGTTGTATTATGTTGACATTATAGATTAAAACTTATGCATATTTTAATAAAGTTCGTTGCCAATATAATGTATGTGTTTTCATAAAATATCTATCCATTCATTCTACAACAACATAATATTCAGTTGATCTAAAGAAAACATATTAAATTCATTAAAAAAAAAAAATTATACAATATTTTTACCATAATAATAATAATGTCCAATCTGCTACCCAGCATTCTTCGGAATTTGCAGCTTTATAAAATAAAAATCATTCACATTTTCACTCATAAACATTCATTAAAATATTCCGTGTTATATTAATTATAAAATAAATTTATGTAATTAATTATTATATTATTTTTAAGTTACTATTTAATAAATGTACCTAACCTACTTTTTAATAGTTTAATAATATTTTAAATTTTATATTAAATAAATAAAATAAAAAAATTATATTACATATTCCATCGACGACTTTTGTTCTACCATAAAAGTTCTAACAAATATCCTACGTATAAAGTCAATAAAACACTATTTCCTGTTCCGTTGAATCACGTGTTTCTTGAAAGTTTATAATAAAATGATAACGTTCTTTTTTTTTAAAAAAAATAAGTTCCAATAAGAAAACAAATAAAAAAAATAGTTTATAGGTTCTATCTGGATCCAGTTCTTCATAGAATATTATTCCAAAAATTACTATTTCTAAACTAATTTATAGTTTATAAATTATTTTCATTGAAATTATTTTAATCAACTTGGCTTGGCTTGGACGTCCATGTATTATTTACGCATTTAAACAATATATCTAGGTAAGAATTTATTTTTCCATCTATAACGGCCAGCGTTTAGATTACTTCAATAAAATAATTTTATTATATTACGATTTTTTTAAAATACGTATACTTATAATATATTTGCCCTTTTCAAATTATCAATATCTAGTCTTTTAAGCATAAAGACTTAACAAGGCAAGTATTTATTTAAAATTACTACTGCTTCTTATATCTTTCCTTAAGATACATATTTTACTTCTATAATTTGTCAAAATACTTTCTTTTACAGAAATATTTATATTTCTTTAAAATATCTATTAGTAATAGACAATAGTAATTTAACTTTTGAAAACTATTTATAGTCCAAAATACTACTTTTCTCCATCTTGTAGTTTTATGTACTAATCCAGCGTCTGTTATTTTTCTAGCATAAAGTTTCTGATATATTTCTCCAATATGTGAGATTTCCATGATCATTTGTACGTAAATTGAGTTTCAATATTGAGAAGACTAATAGGGAATTATTAAGTTTCTACTGCATACTTATCATTTAAAAATTATAAAATTATATACAATAACACTCTTATGATTTTACAACTGATTTTAAGAGCGTTTATAAATTTACTTGGCTATTTTCTCAATAGCACGATTACCTTAGAAATTTAATTACAGAGAGCCCCCCTCAACAATTGAATCCAGCTTATATACTACCAGAAACTCCTTATCTGATTGGTACGTTTAAACAATCAAACTTTCAATCTTATTTACATATTTATCAACTCACTATTAAAAATAAAATAATGACTTATTTAATATTTAATATTTATTACATTATTACATTTTTTATCGTTTATTCAAATCTATCAAATATTTTTTTAAAATATTCTTTCTCACTTGATTTAAATCTTAACTTTTATAAGATCATTTAAAATAAACTAAATCTTTTTAAATACGTTATATTTTTAAGACAATATTTTTTAAAATCAAATTTAATATTTTACATTAATATCTTTATTTTTATCTCGTGATAACTCACGTATTATTTATAAATTTTACAACATGATTTTGTAAAATAGTTATGCAACTTTATTAGACAACTTCCACGCATGTGTGTATAACATCTGTTCTTTATAACACAAGAAACGCTTGCTTAAAAATAAACTTAACAATTGTTTTTTTAAAATAAATATTTATTTTTAAAAATAAATAAGATATTATATCAGATTTTAAAATAATTATTTGATATGATTAAAATCAAATATTAATCTCAATTTAAATACTTATAATTTAAAATATTTTTATTCACTTTTAACATATATTTCAAATTAAATAAATATCTTTGTCTAATTTAAACTTGTCTTTTAAATACTTTAGCTTTAAACATTTATTATTAAATTTATTAATGCAGTATTACATCATAATCATCATCATTTTAAATATCTTCCCAATACCAACACAATTCACATATCAAATACTCATAGATTGCTTTAATTAAACTTATGGTAACATTACCACAAGCAAAGTTAACATCACACATTTAAAATACTTCTTAAATTTAAAATTTTCTACTAAATTAGCATAAAACCTAAATGGTGACCCATACAAAAGGGCACAATATATATATATATATTTTAAGCCAATAAGCATCACATCATCACCATTTCTTATGCTTGCTTATAACTGTTATTAAAACAAAAAAAACTCTCCACACAGTATTGCCACTCAGTGCAAGCCAGAGTAATCAATGGATTCCAGAAGGCTTGTGCATAAAATCCCCATGCTGAAGGGTTGCATTAAATCCTAAGATCTAGGTGTAATGCTCTTAGATACAAGGCTCCTCACTGACGAAGGTCACAAGCCAGAAACTAGTTTGGAGATACTGGATGAGTAGGCACTAGATGGGGATTTTATGCACAGTCTTTTGGCATCCATTGATTACTCTGTCTTGCACTGAGTGGCAATACTGTATGGAGAGTTTTGCCTGTTTTAATATATATTTTTTATTTCTGATCTGTGCTCTCCAAGGTTGTCATCATCATCATCTTATTATTATTATTATTATTATTGTTGTTGTTGTTGTATTATTATTATTGAATCTTTTATTAGGAAAAAAATGGCTTATGTTAAATTTAATATCCATATTATTGTAATATCAGAGTACCTTAGGGCAGTATCCTTGTGCCATTATTGTTTAACATTTATATTGATGATTTGGGAGAAAGTTTGGAATTTTCACAAATTTTATGCTATGCAGATGATTGTAAATTTTTTAGGAATATGAACTCAATTAATGATTGTATATTATTACAAAAAGATATTAATAATTTTGTAAAATGGTGTAGAGATAATAAAATGTATATTAATATGGATAAATGTTCAACAATTTCTTATTCCAAAAAATCTGAAATGATAATTTGTCATTATATTGAAGATCATAATATAAAATTTGTTGATATTCAGAAAGACCTTGGTATTATTATTCCAAGGGATTATTTCATCATCATATTGAAAATGTTGTAAATAAATCTTTTAAAATTATGGTGCAATTTTAAGGCATGGGGACAATTTACTAGGTCTACAAAATATAAATTATTTCTCCCTTTGGTGTTGCCTATTTTAGAATACAGATCTGTTGTTTGGAATCCCTGTTCCAAATGAGATATCATAAAAATTCAATTGATTTATGATAAATTTTGCAAGTATATTTAGCTAAATGACAATTATCTACCCCTATCCATAAGAAGAAAAATGAGAGATCTTAAAATGTTATATAACCTTGTCAATCAGAAAATTATATTAATAAGTAAGATTTCAAATATTACTATTAATAATTGATTACATCCATTAACTTTATTTTATATTTAGGTTTGACACTCTAACATATTAAAATTTTCACCTTTCTTTCATTTGCCTAATACCTATAATCATGATTTTATTAATGAAAACATTTTTACTTTAGATTTTAAAAAATGTGTTTCTTATAAAGAAATATAGGATACAATCATATTAATAATTATACTCATTTATGTATATTAGTGTAAATTTGTTATGGTGCAATTCTGTAATTGCAGATATAAATTTCCAATCAATACCAAAATGCTGTTTTACACTCTTGAAACTTTTATTCTCTTCTACAGCTTATCTTGCTTGCTCCAGTTATACATTCTTATATCATTTTCAACACTTTTCCACACCATTTTACAAAATTCGAGAAAATCAATTCTTTTTAATGCATCATTTCTGTATATCTTCATATTCCTTCTCTTCTTCATAAATTCTCTAGTCTCAGTAGAAATTTTATTGGTCAATTGCTGCTTTTGTCTACCAGCTATCTTTGTTGCAGTTTTTAAAAGTGTATCAATTATTTTCATATTAATTTCATTCAAATCTAAATCATGTTCAAAACCTACTAGTACTTGAAACTGATTTGTAAGTTCTAATTTAAATTCATTAGAATGTTTCTGAAGATTAGGAATATCAACTGTAAATATTGTTTTTCTTAATAACTTTGTCTCTCTAGTTTTGCATTAACACATATCTTATATCTCACTAATCGATGATCACTTCCTGTGTTAAATTTATTAAGAACATTACAATCTTGAAATATGTATTTTCTGTTAGTCAAAATTTAATGCAATTCTGCTGTACCTTCATTTAGATGCTTCCATATCCATTTCCTTTTAACATTTTTCTCAAAAAAAGAATTCATAATATAAAGTTTTTCTTTTTCTGCAAACTCCACAAGTCTATATCCTCCCTCATTTCTATTACCATAACCAAAGTTGCCTACAGCACTTTCATTTGTTTACCAATTCTAGTATTAAATTCTCCCATAACAATTTTAAAATGTTGGTTTACTCTAATCAAAAGCCTTTTGTACATCCATATAAAAATCTTCTCCTACTTCATCACTATGAGAACTTGCTGGGGCATAAACCTGAATTATCTGCATTTGATATCTGCTATTAAGTTGTATAATTAAACTTGCCACTCTGTCCAATACACCATCAATCTCCACAATGTTGTTATTCCACTTTTTATTCATAATGAATCCTACTCCACTTGTATTTCCAATATTTGTACCTTTATAATAGAATACATGTCCACTTTTGAAATCAATTGTCTCTTCACCTTTTCTTCAAACTTCATAAAGTCCAATAATGTCCCATTTAATATGAGACAGTTCTTCTAATTCTTGCAATCTTCCTTCTTTTGAAAGTGATCTACAGTTGTAAGTACCTAAATAAAAAGTCATCATCAATGGCAGCCTGGGTCCACAATCAGAGAATTCTTAGCACCCTCTGCCGGTGGCCACCAACCACTGCCTTGATTGATGACTTTACAGTCTTCTGGGAATAAGGGCCATGATTCATTTTTGTCTGTCATAATTGTATATATTGTGTTAGTGAGCAGTTCATCCATGTTCATATACTTTATGAATAATCACATACTAACAACAGCTGCAATGACAAAAATGTATGGAATGGACATTAAGAATTTGCCCTGCTCAGTTCCTTTAAGGCCTCCAAGAGGAATCAAAGGGTCTCCTTTCAGTTAATGGCAAACTCCTTTCTGTATATATCACTAGCTAAATAAAAAAAATGTATATTTCTTCATTTACATTTAATAAAGAAAAGGAAACAAAAAAAAATTAAATTTCACAATTAGATGGGAGATTAATAATACAAATACACAAATATATATATATAAATTTTCACCTTATTTCCTGGACTATAACAAGAATCGGTAAGTTTACCTATAATACTGCTTTTTATTTGACTTCTTCATTTATACATCAAATGTTCATATCTTTTTGGATCAAAAGTGATTTTTTTTCTTTCTTCTCCTTTACTTTCTTTTGTGCATTGTAGCTGGCCTTTGTGATCAAACAATCCATACATATTCAGTTCATATGAACATTTATAATCTTTACTGTTGACAGTTTACATTGAATTCCATTTTGGAAAATTTATCATCGAACATTGACAGATAGTGATAGAAATAACTCAATTACATGGCTGAAATTGATGGCTGATCTGTTATTCCTATAATTTCTATACTCCATTATATTTATTACTTGGTACTTAATACTATATATCTCTTTCATGATATATATATTTTTATCAGGCACAGAACACTTATTTCCAATAATTATATTTTTCTCTTATTCTTTTCTATCAAAATCTTAAACTTTCTTTTTTTTATTTTTACTCATTTTAACCAAAACAGTTTCCCACAGTGGTCATGTTGGCACAATCATGAACTAGTGAAAGCCATCCTTCATACTTCTTCTCTCAAGAGAAATTATTTTTTCTATCCCTAGGGGATGGAAAAAACCACAAGTGAAAATAACATCCAAAGAACATTAGCACAAAAAGCACTCCATGAGAAAGTAAAAAAAAAATTCCCTCATTTTTATATTTCCCTTACACACAAAAAAATGCTTACTCATTATTCTGATAGTCAGTCTTAACATTTTTATCTTTCTTTCTTATCTTGTGCAAAAATATCACAAAACATTTTTTTTACATTTTGTTTATACTATAATCTTTAAATAATATATAATTACAAAATTTTTGATAAAATTTGACTGCTGATTTAACTATGAATAAAAGAAATATCTTGTACATTGAAACAGTATGAGATTTATTTTACATTGATAAGATAAAAAAAATTGTATTAACTAATCGATTATAGAATATTTATGTACTATCCCTTTTCTTTCATTAAAAAAATAAAAATATTTTTATCATTAGTTACATTTCACATACCACTTAACAAAATTCTTATATAATTACAATACTAATTAATGAAATGCTGGGATAATTATATGTAGTACATGAATTAGTGACATTCTTAATTTTAATATTTCATTATTTTTATGTCAAAGTGTTGACTGGAAAGTGAACCCGGGCTGGCTACTTGGAAGACAGCTATGCTAACCAATAGGCTACCAATGCTTGACTAATTTTAATATTTTATAATGTTTAAATAAATAAAAAAAACAATTCATCTTAATCTTAAAATATAAATTTTTATATCACAATACAACAAAGTAACAAGATGATAAATATAATTTATATTGTGTGTACATACATTTAGATCTACAGTCACATCTGTAATTATTTTAAATACTATTTATCTTTTTCTGTCTAAGATTTATCGGTATTAACACATTTCAAGTCCTGTAATGTAGTTCATATCTTAGTACCCATCGCAATATCCCCCCTCATTTGTGAAGTCATTTAAATGGAGATGTCCATTTTCATTCAATGGCATAATACTCATTTCTTGATCTTTTCAAGCTATAATAATGTTCCATATATTTTCCCCTCATGATTAATAGAGATCTGACGTTAACACGTAAAGACATCAAAATAAATGACAAAAAAGATTTATGCTTGCATGTGACTTAACATTGCTATGACTCCTCATATTTTCTTTTTACAATTTTTTCTTTTATCAAACACTTGCCTACCAATCAATCTTTCCAACATAGCAACATGGGTAATCTGAATGTAATACAAACATTTTCCTTAAGCAAGCATCATAATTCAGCTTAACAAAAACAATGATATTAACACAACAAAAATAATTATTTTACTTCTTTGATTCATTAAACATATCTGCTTTCACATCCTCCCTAATGCACACCCATGCACATGAATTATGTCATGGACTTAGATGAATATCAAGCATCATTACAGTAAATGACAGAGTAAGCTATCATAAGTCTTCACTAAGACATTTCAAACAGTGAATAAGGAGAGATCCACCAATGAGTCTCACTTACTTGGGATCAAATAGGTAATGAATAAATATTAAGTAGAAAACGACATTAAATTACATAAACCCAATTCACTTATGTTACACAAGTATCTCTACAATACACCAAACATTAATTGCACTCTTATATTTATCATTACAATGTCTCTTAACTAGACTATTAGCCATTACTTATTTTCTCCCCCTTTTTATGCTCATTTTTTTACAAATATCTCACTAAACATTCCATTCTCCTTTCTGCTTTTCCTTTTTCTTTATCATATATATATACATAACAAAATAAATGTCCGCTAATATCAATAATACAATAACAAAACTTAAATATATTCCAAACAACGGTAAACAATTTAGAATACAATATAAATAAAAACTCGATAAAAACTCATAAAGAAATATTTTCGATTACATTCATAATCATTTTCAACTCAACTTTCAAAATGGAATCATCTATTACCAACCGGAAACACATGTCGATTTAAATATCCCACAATTCATTAATCCTAACATTTGCTGTCTGTTTATTATCGTATTTTTATACCTACTAATAAAAACTGCCTCTTTAATTTTTCTTTTTTCATTATCTCTCTCTTGTCCTAAAATTTTTATTTTATTTATATCAAAATTAAACTTAAAATTACAATTTCTATCATGATCATAAAAAACAGATTCAGTATATAACTTGACTTCATTACTATTATCATTGAGTTTTTATTTATATTGTATTATGAATTGTTTACCGTTGTTTGGAATATATTTAAGTTTTGTTATATATATTGTAAGGATCGCTATAATTCTTATACCTATCATTATCAAAATAAGCATTAAACATAAATATATACATGGATGTGTTAATTTATAAGAGTAATACGTCTATTGAATTCATGAATTCAATAATATATAACAGTATGAATCAAAATTACATTATTAATGAACTGGAAACGCTTAAAACAAAATCGTAAATTTATTATTAAATTTAATTTTATTACAGAACAATTGAGAAAGTTTTATAAAAAAATAAAACTTATTTTATAACCTAGTGTTGTAAAATAGAAAAGGGGAGAGGAAAACTGATGATTACAATGTAACCATAACAACAATAACAAACATCTATTTTTTTGGTTATTGTTGTTCTTTTAATGGCTGGAAAGTTTAAAAATGTATATCGAGAAGATTATACGTGAGATTTTTGTTTATTTATTCGTTAAGGATGGCAAGACAGTTAATTTAAAATTGTATTTTGGCAAAACATTTTCAGCATTTGGAAAGAAAGAATTATTGGACAGTAAAGAGGCAAAACTACAAGTTTTAATTTGATATATATGTGCAAAAAAAAAAAAACTGAAATGAAAGAATATCACTATATATCCATTGTTAATTGAACTTTATAAACTATGAAAATTTAAAAATAAACAAATTATACCTGGTTGATTAAAGCATAAAAGGAACCAAGATATTTTTTTTCTTTTTGTTATTAATAATTCTATTGAACTATTAGCTATAAAAAATATGATAAAATATTCAGTTGCATAATCAAGCGTTTAATAAGTCTAGAACTGTTGGAAGTTGTAAATTTAATAACGTTTATCATCAAAAGAAAAAAAACTGACTTTAATCATGTTTTATATTTTTGTATATAGCTATAACGTTTCTAATGCTGATATAAGAAAAGAATTTTATGGATATATATAAAATAAAAATGATGCAGGTGTGCTAAAAAAATCGTTGTGAAGGTCAAGGCAACTCAGATGGGTTTTGAAGAAGATGATGAACACAATCCACAGGTGTGAATTCTGACCATCACATATATATATAAGATGGCAACCAAATATGTGAAATTCTATGAATCAGTGGTGAAAGTGGCTAAATCAAAGATTATCCAAACTACTGGGTCAACTTGTGGTAATTGGATAGATTATGGAAGACACTACTTTTGGATAATGAAGTGAATAAAAGATGCTGAAAATTCTCAATCTACCATGAATTTCCATTTAAAGAAGATGCTCATGTTTGATCAAGAGGTTTACTAAATCGTTCAGAATTTTATGGTGATATGTAACTGTTTGTTCGTTATGGTTAACATACTGATGCTATAATTTTTTTAAGGTTTTCTCTTCTTCATTTAGGTATTTATTTATTTTTTTATTACTTCCACATTGGATTTTTTGAGCTGGAAGTACTAAAGAATTTAGATGTATTCATTTAAATATAAAATGTATTTTTTGAAATAAAAAAATATATATATAAATGGTTCTGTTTAAAAAAAAGAGAAGGACTAGACTCTGATGAGATGAATATAAATAAAGGTAAGACTTATTTTTGACTCACTAACAACATAACAATAGTAACTAAATTAATTACTAATAAAACCTATATTATCCTTTATTAACAAGACACATACTAACAATTACTTATAAAATCAATTGATGGCAATTCCAGTTCTCATGATTTATAATATTCACATACGAACCCATTGATTCTATTATATTTATAAAATAAAAAAATGGTATGTTGATATGATGATACCTTTTTTAAAAAAAAAAACAACAACAACAATGTCACTTGTTTAGATTGGTATGAAAGATCATAAATTATTATTTTTTTTTAATATGATGGCATGTATACCAAGAATGACCTATAGTTAATGATATTATTATTTTATGTATTTTTTTTGTGTTATTATTTTATGAGATTAAGTGGAAGTGTAACAATCATATTTATATATTTACATATGCTATGTTAACATAAAATAAATTTGTTGATTTTAATTGATTTTATATCAAGGATTATCTATGATTTGTTTGAGAATACATCATTGAATTCACGTATCTCTTATTATATATATATATAATATGTATCCAATAAGTGAATTATATAAGCTACAACATCAAGTTATTGCCCACATTGGCTGGATATATTCTTATAATGTATACCTGAACAGAGTAAGTACTTAAATTACAACTGAGTTTGAATTCTAAGGAATCTAATGGATTGACATGAAATTGGGTGGATCCGGAGCATATTGCAAAATGAATGGGGGTTGAATGATAGTAAAGATTCCTCTTGGTTGTAGTGTTATTGGATCTTTCCAGGGTTTTTTTTTTTTTGTGGATGGCTGGATTATTGTTTTGGTAAATGTAATGGGATGGATTTAGGTAAATGGTTGGTTCTACTGCAAGTGTTGATGATGGATCAGGAATTTTCCATTATAATTTTTCAGCATTTATTTATATCCCATTGCATTTTGATGTCACAATGTGATCAGCTATATGTTTATCTATTCGTCGGTCCGTTACATTTTGGTGAGCCCAATTGTGTGGTACCAGGCATCAAATATAATTCGGTCTGTTACATATGTTTATTTTCATTTGAGATCATATATGATATGCAGTCCGTTTCATAATTTTATCCATATTTGGAAAATTTGTGTTGTAGAAAATCCATAATTTTAAAGGTTGGATTGGATATTTGATTGTTGAAGTTTGGTTAGTTTTGTTGCAAGTATTGATGTTGGATGGGGAAATTTTTGTCATTGCCTTGAGGATGTGATGTATTCATGTCACTTGTGACTGATTGATCTCACTCACTGCTCCAACCCAAATTGTAATGTTAGTTACTATTTATCATGAAGCAGTTAACAGTAGTCCTGCCATGATTTTACCTCTAAGACTCCAGAGAGAGTAAGGTAAAGTTATTTTTATACATGTATAATATTTGCCTTTAAGACTCCCAAAGATGAGCAAGGCAATATTTTATAAATAATAGCCCCTAAGACTTGGATGTAAGCAGGGCAGTGCAATAGTGTTTGCAGAGAACTATAATGGGTTGTAGTAGCTTAGAGTGACTGAAATGTGATGACCATCTGAGTGATCATGAAACATTGTATACTTTAAGAGCAGTGAGTGGGTTCTTTTATCTATCTCAAAATTGTGATATGCTAATCATTCTTTTGGCTGTCAGTATCTGTCAGATCTTTAGAGGAATGGATGAGTATATAACCTAAATATATAGCTTATTCTTAAAGGACTGTTAATAGTATATTTTTCAATCTGTTACAATATATATATATACATACATAATACATGGATACACACTTATTTATTTTCATGACTTGAAACAAAGAAATATATTATCAAGATCCCCACCCACCATTGACAGATGCATGATTATACCCAGATATCAGTGTTGGGGAACATGAAATACTTCTCCAGTGATGACTTGGACCCAACAGAGGCAATTGAGATTCTCTATTATGTGCAGAACCTACTTTGCTACACTTTTCCATGTTATCCTGTACTTTGCCAAACATTACTGTTCTGCACCTATCCAAGTTACTTGAACCAAAAATTGCCAAAATTTACTGAACCAGTCATCATCTTGTAAATTAATGTACACAACAGACCAGGGAAAAAATATCTGAACCTCATATGCTTCAATAAACAAGAATAATTTTTTGTACATGTATAGTTACATTCAAAGTTCATTATTAAACAAAATAATAATTCCCTTATTTGTAAATTTATATACTAAAGATAACTAAACTAATATTAATTAGTAATACTTACTAGCTATCTTATGCATATCTATAATTATATAGAAACTATATTTTGTTTCAACTTTCTCAAGGCATATTTATAAGCACTGATTTTCTTATCAGCCTTAAGCACCAATTCTCAACTAAATAAAAAATTATGCATTGAGGAAACATGCATTAACTACAGATATGGCAATGCCCTACACTAGCTTAGTGTTCTATTATAAGTATCAGGGTAAGTGATATTAACAAACAATTGGAAATAGAGACAGGATATCAATTTTGACAATATTCATTTATACTATTTACTAATGAATGATGGAAATGATCAATTGCCAAACTATTTGTATTTCTATTATTAAAATATGTTTAACAAATAAACAATGAATAACAAAATATGACAAACAATTTCCACAGATACATATTTATACATCTCCCTTCACTCAAATATACATATATATATAAATCACACACAAAAAAAATAATAAAAACAAAATAATAATTCTATAATAAATCTCCTTCACTATTACCTGGTTATACATTAAGTATAACATTCTATATATATATATATACATCATATTATTATTACTATTTGCGGGATATTCCGTGTAGTGAAAAAGCTAAATGCTGACATTTCTTCCAAATGTTGTTAATCTTCTTTAATTCACACCTTTCATTTATGCTCTTGGGCCTTTTAAAAATCTCTATAGCTTCTCTTAGCAATCTCTGGTCATATTGTTCAATTTTTGCTAAAATATTTGTTTTTTCAAAATTGATATCATGATTTGTTAATTTTATATGAGAATAAATAGCTGATGAATTGGATTTTTCTCTCACTGCCAGAATGTGTTCTTCCTTTCTAATATTTATTCTACGATTAGTCTGTCCTATATATGTATGTGGACAGACCCTGCATGGAATTTCATATACTCCAAGGGAGTGTCATGGTGTATATGAAATTCCATGCAGGGTCTGTCCACATACATATATAGGACAGACTAATCGTAGAATAAATATTAGAAAGGAAGAACACATTCTGGCAGTGAGAGAAAAATCCAATTCATCAGCTTTTTATTCTCATATAAAATTAACAAATCATGATATCAATTATGAAAAAACAAATATTTTAGCAAAAATTGAACAATATGACCAGAAATTGCTAAGAGAAGCTATAGAGATTTTTAAAAGGCCCAAGAGCATAAATGAAAGGTGTGAATTAAAGAAGATTAACAACATTTGGAAGAAGTTATTGGAAGAGAAAATAAATTTTAAAACTTCTCAACCAATAGAATTTAAATATGAGGAGAAAGAAAACGATAAAAACGATTTTAAATCTCACGTGCATTATTATGATTTGAGAAAGAGGACGATCTTAGGAAGGTACTTGATATTGTACTGAAATGTCAGCATTTAGCTTTTTCACTACACGGAATATCCTGCAAATAGTAATAATAATATGACATCTTTTATCTGTGAAAATATTAGAATTAATATATATACATATATATCTCAAAATAACCATCTGTTGTTTCATTTATATTTCATACATATTTAAATGTGTCTATGGAATAGTGTAAACTTGTACATGTATATGAGAGTTTCCCTTCCCTTCTTTGATTCATACAATAATATAAACACTATATATATATAGTAAACATTCCAATTTAGTCTGTGACTGTGTAAAATAATAAAAAACAATCATCATCACATTTTCTTGTATGGGAATGAAAAACTAAAGGGCATCCAAGTTCAAACCCTACATGATCAAATCCCCAAAAGTCTAGGACAGAGAGAGGGAGAAGTATTTATGCTTTCCATTTATTTTTGTATTGGTAAAACAAAAAGAGTAGTATACACTTTAAATCATTTATTAGTAGTATTTAAAAGTTAGAATTTTAAAGCACATATAAATAGTTGTCTGTGGACACAAACTACTCAATCAATAATTTTCTGATTTTGATTATTAACCTTTCTTTAAAATTAATTTATCCTTAATAAATTCTAATATTCTTTCTTTAATAATGCTTTAATCCTAAATATTCTTACTGATTTATTTTCTGAATTTTATGTTATAGCTTTTAAAATCATTCAGGTTATTTTTTAATAGGCAGGTTTTGTATGGATGAGTGTGAGCCTGTATTTACAGACATAGACTTAAAACATTTACAGACACATTTAAAGAGAAGGTTTTATTCTAAATCATTTTATAATTTCTTTATAATATTTAAGAAGCAATTTATTTTTTGTCTGAAAGGAAAAAAAGATAAAGTTCAATTTTTGACTTGCGAAAAGGGCCATGTGTTAGAATAAAAATAAAGAGTCATTAATCAGCCATTGTAATTAACAAGAAATAAATATCATTTTGGGGACCAGACCCAATAACAAATTTAGAAAAAAATTAGTCAATTTACAGAAAAGATGTAAAACAGATGAGGTGTTTGTAATAACAAAAATCTGTGAGTTCATGAGACAGACTAATTTCTATAAAAAGCTGCCATAAGTCTGTTAGAGGAAATAAATAAACTAAATTAAGGGAATAAATAAATTGAGGAAAGAAATAAACTAAACTGAGGAAAGAAATAAACTAGATTGCTTCAGAAAAATCAGATTGTTTTAAAAGTTTTCTACATAATCATGGTGGGGTAGAAAATATATTTTGTTATGGGCTTCAATTTGACATATCAAGAAATCTATGTACATCAGAAGTGTTTGAATCCACTATCTTTATACATCTTATAACTGATTGCCAAATAAGAAGGAAAAAACTGATTTCTCACCTGTACTGTTAAATGCAAATGTAGCTAGAAAATTAAAATGCTGAAATTTATGAAAGCATGCTATTTCATTATGCCATTTATTGAATTTGAATCAAAGCAAAATGCTAAGATATATGGAAAGCTGCAAATACCCATGGTCTATTAAAAGTAGTTATACTTAAAAGAAATGAAGAAACCATTCCAGTGTTAAATGGTCCCAATGGATGCAAGTTATTTTACCATTGTCATCACAGTAAAAAGAATTGCAAGCCCACGCCAAGAAAAGAATAGGACTGTTCCAATAAACCACTGTAATTAGTAAATATATCCATGCTACATATTGGTGTGACTACTGTAAAATTTTAAACCTTCAACAAACTGACTTTAAACTCATTGGAAACTGTCTGTAACTACACCGAGAAAGTAAAAAGAACTGGTAATATAAATTTTAATTAATTTTTTTTATCAGTGACTATTAACAAATCTTTTTAATAACAAATCCATTTATCTCTTTTTTTAAAAAAATCTTTGATCTTGAAATGAGAATCAATTAGAAAAGACTTTCAATGATAATAAATATTGCTCTATTGATATTATGTATTCTGAGATTATTACATGTATCTATTTATCTATATATTTTATTTTATAAAATGTGTTATTGTGTCTTCATTCAAATATTATCAAATTATGTTGATTTATATTATATTGCATGTCAAGAGTGTTTAATAGTTTTTCTTCATAATGGGAATTGACATATATACACACACATAGAAATATAATTATGCTTACTTACATGTACATTTGTTGAACATGAGTGTTAAAAATTGGTAGAAATTTTAACATAAATAGAGTTGGATTTTTAATAGTGACTAGTAACCTAGATCAGTGGACAGTCAGATAGGTAATTCAGAGCTTATTTCTTGAAATGTTCTTATTTCTCTATAATCTGACTAACAATTTTCTAATCATTTTTCCATATTGTTTAAATTTATAAAGATGAAAATATATATGTTATACCCAATAGATGAGTATGTGTGTGCACAGTGTTTTTTTAAATAAAGTGTTTTAGGATATAAGATATTTATTTATCCACTACAAAAATTGATGCACACCCATTATCCTAAATGATATGAACATTAAGTAGGTGTCATTAAGGAAAAGGGTGAAGATTTTTAGTATTATTAATATTATCATTTAAAATGTAATAAAAATTTGTCAACATGTAAATTTTTATATCTGCATTGTTAATGATTAATCAGTAATAAATATTAATTTGTTTTATTAAAACAGGTATATATCTTTATTAAAAGTTATTCATTATCTTATTAATTATGACCATCATCATCACTGGTGAATATTAACCATCAAGTCATAATTTAGATATAAAAATGTTTTAGGTAAATAATCATAGGTTGATAAAACATAAATTTTATATTGTTAATTCTAAAGCTGTGGATGGAAGTATCATCATCATCATCATCATCTTATTAATTGAGAGTCTTAAGAGTGTTTAATGGCCAGATATAAATAATGGTTCTCACTGTGTTTGTGTATTATTTGTGAGCCATTATAAAATAATGACTACTATCAAGATCATCAAATATCACTCAAGGTTTAGTGAATTGCCATCGATAAATCTATAGTGTTTAATATGAGCCAGCAAGACCTATGAGAATGTTAGATATACACTTAAGATATTGGAATCTTAAGTAATAATTTTGTCTGATAATTTTATATGCACAACTAAAGCATAAGGATGTTTGTTTTCCTTAATGTTAGTGCAAATGTGATATGGTTCTAAAATACAAAATCTTACATCCTGTTATAAAGTACCAAATGGGTTCAAACCAGGTACATCGATAAGTAGGTATATAATGTAATTTTGTCTAGGCTTAGATAGTCTAGTGGCACCCTGATAGACCATATACACACAAGTAAAACTTATAAAATGCTTAAAAGCACATACTACTTCATTTTGCCATCATTCCCCCCTCCAACCATTTAATTTATTTTATTAATATTTTTGTTAGTTACAAATGGCATACATTTTTATAAGTTACAATATATATATATATATACATACCTTATTTTCTGGGCCTATAACAATAAAAATCAGTGAGATTATCTATATCTGAACTTTTTATTTGACTTTCTCATTTACCCATGAAATGTTCATATCTTTTTGGATTCAAGGTGGGTTTTTTCTTTCTTCTCCTTTACTTTCTTTGGTGGTTTCTAGATGGCCTTCGTGAACAAGTAATCCATATGTTTTCAGTTCAAACAAACATGTAACATCTTTACTGTTGAATGTTTACATTAGATTCCATTTTGGAAAACTGTTTATCAGACAGTGGAGAGATGCCAACAGAAATAACATAATTACATGGGTGAAATGGATTGCAAATCTGGTATACCTAGGATTTCTCTATGTTATACTTTTACTTGGTACTCAATACTGTATATCTTTTATGATATATATATATTACTAGGCTCAGAACATATTTCCAATAATTATTTTTTTCTTATTCTTTCTTATTTGAAAACTCTGGTTAATCCTATCAAATTCTAATTTAAGACTTCATTTTAGCATTCATTTAAAATCTTAATTTAACTTTCTTTTTTATTTTTACTCATTTTGACCAAGATAATTTCTCCCAAAGATCATGTTGGCACAATCATAGTCCTTCTTTCAACAGAATTTTTTTTCTCTCTCCTCTAGGGAGGGGAAAACAAACACAATAGAAAACAGCATCCACAGAACACTAGCACAAAGATCACTCCAAGAGAAGCTTAAAAAAATTCTCATTTATATTTCCCTCATAAAAAAAAATTGCTGACTCATCATTCCGATGGTCAGATTTTAACTTTTTTATCTTGTACAAAAATATCAGAATTTTTTTTTTCCATTTTCATTATATTACAATCTTTAAATAGCATATAATTATAAAAAATTTTAATAAGGTTCGATTGCATAATTTGACTATCAACAAAAGAAAATACTTGTACATTGAATCAGTATAAAATTTATTTTACATTGATAATGAAGTGTTTGATAAAAGAAAAAGAAATATTTCAGAAGTGAAATTACAACATATATTTTGTTTTTTGGAATGGCGGAATATAAAAATATAAAACGGATTATAGAAGACAAAGGATTACGTTTAGAGAAATTGATAACAAGCCAGACCACAGAGAAATTAGGAGTACAATTTGATTGGTAGAAATGCAGAAGAACAGACGAATTGAAATAATGAGATAATTGAACCAATGAACAGATAAATCCGGAAAGGTGTGAACTTTTCAACACACAGCAAATAAAAAGACTTTTTCATGTATATATTGTAGTAGTAATTAGTTTTAAAAGTAGAGTGTACTGTAGAAGTTTGTGTTTAAATAAAGCATTATGGTATTATAAATAATAACACGGAGTAAAGATTTTGTTAATACACGGCAAAACTTGGCGCAGTCACCATGAAAAGTTGAACCTACGGACAGACAAGTTAAAATGTCTTTAGGACAAGGAAGCATCTCGGAGTTCGACGTCGGAAATGCGGGTGAATGGCCATTATACGTCACTCAACTCGAAAATTTTTTTAAATTAAATAACATTACGGAGAATAATAAAAAAGTAGCAGCTCTTTTATGCCTCGTGGGACGAAAAGTAATTGAAGTGATACATAAACTAATGAATGGGCCAACAACGGATGAAACAGAATACGAAAATATTATAAACAAGTTATCCAATTATTTTTTAGCCCACAACCATCGAAGTTCATGGCTCGATTAACCTTGCAGAATAGAAGACAACAGAGAGGTGAAAACATAAGAGATTTCGATATAATTTTGAGACAATTAGTAAGAGATTGCCAATACGGAGAGTTCGCAGAACAAGCCCTACTGGATCAGTTGTTATGGGGAATGAATGAAGACCGGCTACGGCAAAATTTGTTAATGGAACCAGATTTGACCTACGACATAGCAATATGGAAAGGGATAGCGTACGAGCTCGTAATTGAACAAGCAATGTGTTTCAGAGGCAAGATAAATGATGAACAGTCATGGGAAATACATAAAACAGAAGGGAAAAACAGAGCACAAATACGAAAGAATGGAATGACTGAGGAAAACAAATAAAGTGTTTCTGTTGTGGAAAACAAGGACACATATCGAAAAACCGCAAATGGCGTTCATATACCTGTTATAATTGTGGAAAAAAAGGACATCTAATATCAGTCTGCAGAAATCCAAAGACTCAAGATAAACAACATAAGGAATATGAAGTAAAAAAAAATGTGTGCGCACAAATCCAAAAACAATACATGATAACACTGAATATATATGGAAAAGACATAGAAATGGAAATCGACAGTGGTTCAGCAATATCACTCTTATCAGAAGAAAAATGGAACGATATTACCAAAGGTCATAAAAGATGCATAATACAGAAAACGAATATTAGAGTCAAAGACGTCAGCGGAAACACAGTAATAATAAAAGGAAAAACACAGATTCCAATTAGGTACAAAGAAGAAATATTAAACCTACCTATTTATATAGTAAAAGAAAGCATAGCCCTGATAATAGGAAGAGAATGGTTCGAACAACTAGGAATTATGGTAACAATCATAAAAAACATGTCGTTCGAACAGTAATACATTACAGCGTATCCGGAACTTTTTTCAGAACAAGTAGGAGTTTTCAAATCAGACCCAGTAGACATAGAATTAAGTAAAAACACCCGACCAATTGTATGCAAACCCCGAAAGATTCCGTTTGCACAACATGAAAAAGTAAAACAAAAAATTCAGAAACTAGTAAGCGAAGGAGTTTTGACACCGGTAGAAGACGCTCAATGGGCCACACCGATTGTAATAGTGACAAAGCCAAATGGACAAGTTAGAATTTGTGGGGATTACCGAGTAACGGTAAACAAATTTTTATCCAAAGGGGCGTATCCAGTTCCAAACGTTCGCGAGCTGTTAGCCGGTTTAGCAAATGAAAATTTTTTCTCTGCAAAGTTAGACTTAAACGCCACCTACCATCAAATTAAGGTAACAAATAGAACAGCTCAAATGTTAACACTAACCACGCCTTTTGGTCTTTTTCAATGCAATAGGCTACCGTTCGGAGTGACAACAGCACCTAATATTTTTCAGGCAAAACTCAGCACATTATTACATGGAATACAGGGAGTGACGCCATACTATGATGATATTCTGATCACAGCCACAACAGAAAGTGAGTTATGTAAACGATTGACTAAAGTATGTAATAAATTAAAAGATGCGGGGATCAAACTGAACAAAGAAAAATGCTTATGGAAAACGCAAGAACTAGAATTTTTAGGACACGTGATTTCTAACAATGGGAAAAGACCGATAAAAGAGAAAGTGCGAGCGGTAAAAAATGCGCAGAGACCCAAGAATGTCAAACAATTGCAAGCCTTTTTAGGGCTTATTAATTTTTTTGAAAATTTTTTAAAAAGCAAAGCAATGATAGCAAATCCATTATATCAGTTGTTAAGAAAAGGACAAAAATGGGAATGGACGCAAATACATGAAGAAGCGTTTGAAAAAACAAAAGAACTACTTTCTGCAGATACACTGTTGACACATTTTGATAACGCGTTAGAAGTAAGAATTACGACGGACGCGTCTGAAATAGGTGTGGGAGCAGTTTTGGCACACCCAATGGAAAACGGCGAACGACCGATTGCATACACATCAAGGACATTATCGAAGGCAGAACGAAATTATAGTCAGATAGACAAAGAGGCTTTGGCAATTATTTTTGCACTAAGAAAATATCATCAGTTTGTTTTCAGTAGACCTTTTCAAATCATCACAGATCATAAACCCCTCCTAGCGATATTAGGGAATGACCGACAGGCTCCAGAACATATAAGCCCATGCATGTTAAGATGGCGGAACATACTGGCTGCATATGACTACGTGCTGATTTATAAACCAGGGAAGGAAATAGCTCATGCCGATGCTCTATCAAGATTGCCCGATATAGATGAAACAGGAAAGGAAGAATTAGAAATTAATTACATTGATGCGATGAAATCAAACAAATTAAATAGTAAAACTGTGGAAATGTGGACGAGAGAAGACAAGGGATATAAACAATTAATAAAATGGATTAGAAATGAATGGCCAGAAACTAAACCAAGTTACATAGCAAATGGGATTTGGTCAAATAGACAACAGTTATCAATATGTAAGGGATGTATTGTAATGGGCGATAGAGTGCTAATACCAACAGCGGGAAGACAAGCAGTACTAAAATTACTACATGAAGGACATCCAGGAATTGTGCGTGCTAAAGCTCTAGCTCGTAGTTATGTATGGTGGCCAAAAATAAATGAAGACATTGAACACTATATAAAGAAATGCGCTTCATGCCAAACATATGCTGCAATGCCACAAAAGAACCTGACATCATGGCAGCCAGCAAAGAAACCATGGGAGAGAGTACACATAGATCACGCTGGACCAGTGGATGGGAAAATGTTGTTGATACTTGTAGACGCACAATCCAGATGGATAGAAGCACATAAAGTACGAGACACGACGGCGAATGAAGCAATCAAATGCCTTAAAAATATTTTTGCGATTCATGGATACCCGGAGGTATTGGTATCAGACAACGGTGCTGCATTCACTGGAACAGAAATGCAACAATTTTGTGAAGAACATGATATTCAACAAGTGTGGTCACCACCATATCATCCTCAATCAAACGGGCTAGCGGAAAATGCAGTACAAGTGAAACAAAATTTGAGGAAAACTGGAACAAAAAATATACAAGAAACGCTACAAATGTTCATGATGACGCAACACACAACACCATCAACAGCAACGGGTAAATCACCAGCAGAAATACTATGCAGACGGAAATTGAGAACAAAATTAACTGCATTATATCCAAAGGAGAGCAATATAATACAACATGACGAAATGGATAAAGAATTTAGGAATGAAGAACCAGTCTGGTTCAGAGACATATTAAGGAAGACATGGATTCAGGGAACAATTAAACAACGGATGTCAAACAAGATATATGAAATAAATGGTTCAAACGAAAGAATACATAGAAGACACATAAACCACATGCGAAAAAGAATGTCAGAGGAATGGGATTGGATACCAAGCGAGGATAAGAAGTTTGACACTAAGGAGAGTGGAATTAATAGTACAGGGAAAGAGGAAGGAGAGAGACAAATTGTGATAGCAACAAATTGTGAAGACAAACACGAACAATACAAGAATAAGTCACCCAGGCCTACAAGAAATAGACGATTACCCGAACGATTCAAAGACTATGTGTAATGGAAATATTTCGACTTCTGAAATGAGGGGAGGAAGTGAAGTGTTTGATAAAAGAAAAAGAAATATTTCAGAAGTGAAATTACAACATATATTTTGTTTTTTGGAATGGCGGAATATAAAAATATAAAACGGATTATAGAAGACAAAGGATTACGTTTAGAGAAATTGATAACAAGCTGGACCACAGAGAAATTAGGAGTACAATTTGATTGGTAGAAATGCAGAAGAACAGACGAATTGAAATAATGAGATAATTGAACCAATGAACAGATAAATCCGGAAAGGTGTGAACTTTTCAACACACAGCAAATAAAAAGACTTTTTCATGTATATATTGTAGTAGTAATTAGTTTTAAAAGTAGAGTGTACTGTAGAAGTTTGTGTTTAAATAAAGCATTATGGTATTATAAATAATAACACGGAGTAAAGATTTTGTTAATACATGGCAGATAACACAAAAAGATCTTATTAATTAATCAATTATAGGATACCTACATACATTTCCCTTTTCTTTCATTAAAAAAAAAAAAACATTTTTATCATTAGTTACATTTTTTTAAATGTTTAAATAAAAATAATTACATCTTAGTCTTAAAATAGAAATTTTTATATCACAATACAATAAAGTTACAAGACAATAAATATAATTTATATCGTGTGTACAATTATTTTAATATACAGCCACATCTATAATTATTTTAAACCCTTTTTATCTTTTTCTGTCTAAGATTTATTTATATATTTCAAGTATTGTGACAGATTTCAAATCTTAGTCCCTGTCACAATATATACAAATCAGATGGAGCACAAGCTGACAAACTCCCAAAGAAAACATAACTCTTTTCCTAATGAAAATTACTTACAAAAATAAAATTCCCGCAAACGTATTTTAAGTTTCATTCTTTTACGCGATTTATGTCTCTGATCTTGAAAGTATTTTGTTATTCAGATAATACTGATATTTTTAAAGATTTAACATATAAATGTTTACATATATATTTTTTATAATTGGTATGATGCCAACATGTAAATAAACATTAAAAAAATGTAACTCAGTATCTTATTCAAAGATTATTATAATCAGTAATAATTAATAATAGCAAAATTACTAGAAGTTTTAAGCCAAAAGATCGGAATCTATTTTCACTAATAGTTTTACATTTAATGATCATATTCAACTAGTGGTTAATAAGTCTTTTAAGATTAAGAGCAAAATTTTAAGATCAAATATTTAATTTAAATTAGAAATATACAAATTGTTTTTGTTTTTGTTTTTTGGCATTATAACTGCATCTGATCTGCATTATGGATCTACTGTTTGGAATTCAAACAGTCATTCAATCATAAATAAATTACAAAAACTTCAGGTGAAATATTTTTAATATATCTGTAAAAAAATCTTTTATAAAAAAATAAATGGCATGTATAATATAAAATTAAAAACAGACATGTCATTTATGTTTAAATTAATATATAATACTTATAATTAGAATATATATAATCTCAACAAGTTTGTTTAGAATTCCAGTCTTGTTGTAGATATCATAACTTTTTAATTACCTATTCTGAAATATTTTATTAACTGAGTTTTGCATAGGTTGGCTATAGAATATAATAGCTTGTTTACAGAGATTGATTAACATTTGTTAAACTAAAAAGCAATATTACTTAATAATTTTAATGTAAATAGTTTTTGTATGTATTAATATGATTAATGTCTATTAGTTTTGTTGTACTGATATGTCCAAATCCTGATAATTCTTGTAGACTTTTTAGCTATATACATTTTTTACAAATAAAATGAATAAAAAAATTGAAACATTTTTCATAATAAACACTTTTATTTACTATGCTCTGAAAAGTGAAAAAATAATTATTTCTTCAACTACAATAGAAATTTTTATATTTAATTTGAAATAAAAGCTTGAAAAAATCCAAAAATCACTTTAGTCAACTCTTTGTTACAAAAAATAAAAATTGATTTAATTAATTTCTGACCCATCCCCACTTTTATTTCAATTTAAATATGAAAGTCCTATTGCCATTGAAGAAACATTTTTTTTTTTTTTTGCTTTTGGTGCATGATAAATAAAAAAGTTAATTACAAATTAAAAATATATATATTTTGATTCATTTTTAACTTTTTAATATTGGACCAGTAAATAAAAGTGCTTATTATGAAATATTTTTCTCTACATTATTGTTATCTATTTAGTAGTGAGATTTTTTTCATAATTATTACAATTTTAATTCAAAGGAAGAATAAAAGGAGTTTGAATATATTTAAATATTTTTTTGTAAAAAAAAAACTTTAATTTATTTTAATAATTCTTAAAATTGGAATAAAAACAAATTTTGATTATTTTTAAAAAGTATTCTTTTCATTTGAAAAATTGATTTTTTTTTTTAAAAAATGCATAACAAAAGTACATAGTAAATGACCTTAATTTAATACTATGATTTTACGTTAATCAATAGATATTTCTGCAATAAGTTAATATGTATACTCCTTAAGTATATATCATAATTAATAGTGTACATAATTATATAATAAAATCACCCAAATTCACAATTTAACCAGACTAGCCAAGAAAATACACTCTAAATCACTACCAATGGTTTCACTCCTATAAGCAGGCTTCTCAAGTGTAAAGAACTATAAAATTGTAGTTCTTTTTACTTCAGAAGTCTCCTTATAGCAATGCTACTATTGGTAGTGATTTAGAGTTTATTTTCTTGGATAGTCTGATTGACTTGTCAATTTGGTATAATTTTGATTATTTATTGACTAGGTTAGCTTTATTCTTTTAATATTTCTAATTATATAACTATATATTAAATCATTAACTAATTTAAAAGAAGGGAAGATATTCTTTTTTGGTGAAAAGTATTTGACATTTTTGATTTTTATTGAAAAGTTTTTCATTAAAAAAAAGGTTTAATCAAAACTATATTGTAAAGTCATTTTATTAAATACTATGATTTTACTTCAAATTGATTTGACACTTATTGTTTAAATATATTATACCATTTTACATTTTGATTTAAGCCTTATATTGTATACTATAAAGTGCTAGTTAATCAAACGATGAAAAAGAAGAATCTTCAATTCAAGTATGAGTTTAGATATCTCAAGAACATTGCTATATTTCCTAACTAACTGATCTAATATTGTTTTAAATTGCCAACTAAGTTAGTTTTTAATTTGTTTTGCATGATGCCATAGTGTCGCATCATCAATTTGAAA
The DNA here is from genome assembly GCA_028023455.1 of Epiperipatus broadwayi. NCBI lineage: Eukaryota > Metazoa > Onychophora > Udeonychophora > Euonychophora > Peripatidae > Epiperipatus > Epiperipatus broadwayi. Next base: position 15,155,895 of record JAQFVV010012404.1, on the reverse strand, counting down.
GAACTAAAATAAAATTGTGATTTTTTCTTGCTACTTAAATCTTTTATATGAAATTTTCCTGGGCATAACTATTATTCAAGCATATTGGCAAAGGTAATTTCTGCAATCTTCTAATTTTAATAATAAAATCTAAATAACTAAAATTACACACACACAATGAAAAGTTGATATTAAAGATAAATAAGTTATTATGACAAATGTTTTAAACAATAAATTATTAATTAAATGGAAATAACATACACATGCTCATCCAGATAATATTAGTCAAATAATTAAAACAGTTCATATTACATTTGAGTTTCTCCTAGACAAATGTCTATATTGGTATAGTTAAGGTTAGTTTGCAAACATTTAATGAGCCACAAATCAGAGTATGAGTAATAATAGCTCAGTGATAAGTTGGTGTAGACCATACATTCTTGTAGCATATATGTATTTCTTAAGATTCTGAGCTCATTGAAAGTTAATTAATTTCTTCTGCCAACATTTTCACATTTCTGGTCAGTTGCAAAATATGGCTAGATGTGAAACTTTTGGAGTGACTTCTTTATGATGAAAGGTGTCTGTAAAACACTCCGGTTTCTATTTCTGCCTGGTCACAATTAAGATCCATCCTCTTACCCATCCAGGATGCATGAAACCTTCAGCAAAAAGACACAGTTTTCAGTTTTTCTGCCTCTTTTATAACATTGGATCAATTTTGTAGACTTATGCACATATATTCTTATTTTTTGTTATCAGAATACAAGTTGATAATCTTGTACATTTACTTGTCTTTTTTAGTTACAAAGTCTTTTTTTACAAATTATTTCAGCCATATTTAATTAGCATTAAAACTCTGATTGTTATCTTTTATGTTGTGTCCTTTCTTTTATTTATCTGGATTAACAATCAATATGAACTGACATTCTTTCCAATATTAATGTTGCTTTTTAATTAAATTAGACAGCTAATATAAAACACAAAATATCTTTCCTTGTACATATCTAAAAAGAAAATTACACTAACACAAAAGAAAATAACTTGCCTCTATTGATAATTTTTAAATTTTACTTTTAACTTCTAAAATGTTACTAAATGCTAACACATTAATGAAGTATACATATTTTAATATGGTCCATTACCCCCAGGGCAGGAAATGAGAATCAAAATATGGATTTGACTCATTTTATTCTCAATAAGTCTTAACTCATTTTCTGTTTTTTTTTATGTATTAGTGATGCTAATATATATTTGTAGACCATTCACAAGTGGCATCCGGCTTTAAAGATCACATTTTTAGGGTTTAATATGGTGGAAACAAGGAATATTTCCACATTCACCCTAAGCATATTGGAGCATTGCTCATCCTTTTGAAGCTTATAGTCTCATGGTGACTTGGCCTGTCTCTCTTTTCCTGAGACCCTGCTACTATTAGACTGACAAGCATTTATGAATCTTATTATAGTTACTGGTGCATAAGCAATTGAGCTATGATTTTTCTCTTCTTCAGTATCCACCTCCCCGATCACCACCCTGAAACTTAAAATGTACATCGGCCACAATCGTGTTATTTTCTATAGACATATAAAACTTTTTTATATAGTTGTATAATTTGGTTTAAAGTTTAAAATGTACAAATTCTTATTTATTCCCCAGCTATAAGTATCAAGTTCTACATTTTAGGCCACCATTCTAATTTTTTTAATACAATTACGACTTATCTCAGGTTGTAGTTGCGGTGTCAAACCTTACATTGGGAAGCCATTGTAATATTTTATGTTTTGATATAGGCCTTATATTGCACAATATAAAGTGCTAATTAATCATACTATGTAAAAGAAGAATCTTCCATTCAAATACAAGTTTAGATATCTCAAGAAAAGTTATATTTCCTGATTAACTGACATAATAATATTATTTATGTTTTGAATTGTCAACAAGTTAGTTTTTAAGTTGTTTAACACAGTGCCAGAGTTGATAGACTCATCGTCAATTTGAAACAACTAAAATAAGATCGTGATTTTGGTTTCTTGTCACTTAAATCTTTTATATGAATTTTTCCTGGGCTTAACTATTAAACAAGCATATTGGCAAAGGTAATTTCTACAATTTTCTAATTTTAATAATAAAATCTAAGTAACTAAAATTACACATGCACTATGAAAAGTTTATATTAAAGATAAAAATTTTATTATAACAAATATTTTAAACAATAAATCATTAATAAAATAAAAAGAACATACACATGCTCATCCAGATAATATTGATCAAATAATTAAAACAGTTCATATTACATTTAAGTTTCTCCCAGGCAAATGTCTATATTGGTATTACAAGCTTCATAGTTAAAGTTAGTTTGCAAACATTTAATGAGTCACAAATCAGGGTATGGATAATACTAGCTTATGGGTAGGTAAGTGTAGACCATAGATTCTTGTAGCATATATGTATTTCTTGGGACTCTGAGCTCATTGAAAATTAATTGATTTCTTCTGCTGACATTTTCATGTTTCTGGTCAATTGCAAGCTAAGACTAAATACAAAGCTTTTGGAGTGACCTCTTTATGATGAGAGAAGGTGTCTGCAAAGCACTCCTATTTCTATTTCTGCCTGATGCATTGGTTCAGCAAATAAATATTCATGAACTTTTATTACAGGTAAGAAAACAAGAGAGCCACAATTAGGCCCCATCCTCTCACCCATTCAGGGTGCATAAAACCTTTAACAAAAAGGCCGTTTGCAGTTTTTCTGCCTCTTTTATAACCTTGGATCAGTTTTTTAGATTTCTACACATATATTCTTATCTTTTGTTATCAAAATACAAGTTGATAATTGTGTATATTTATTTTTCTTTTTTGCTACAGACTCTTTTTTATAAATTATTTCAGACATCTTTAATTAGTGTTAAAACTTTGGTTGTTATCTCTTGCATTTGGAATTTTCTTTTATCTAGATAAATAATCTGCAAGTACTTTTATTCCTTCCAATTTTAACTTTTATTTTTAATTAAATAGATAATACTAAATGCACAAATAATTTCTAATTAACTGGCCATTAATAAATTAATAAAATGTATTCAAATGTGAATTTACTTTAAATCAAATTTGCTTTAAAACTAAGTATCTAACAGTATCAACTGAGTATGTGCTCTACATTATTTTGGACACCAAAGGAACTTGAAAACTATCACTGATGCAACTAAGTGACAAAGAATGTTAGATAACCCTACCAAAATAAATGATGTGTTCCAAATATTTTGTCCAACACATATAAAAAATTACAATTACCATTTAAAAAAAACAGAAATTTCATAGAAATAAACATAATCAAAAAAAAATCAAAATTTCAAAAATAAAATGTAACAAATAATAATTAGAAAATGACAAAAAAATTAGAGTAAACACTTGACCAAAAAAAAATGAAATTTTCTATCAAAGCCAAAAATATACACCCCTTACATATTATATTGAAGATAACTCAGATTTCCAATGGAATAAGAATGACTGATAATGAAAGTGATGCTATATATATATATATAATAAAATTTATATTTACATTATTACAGTTAATATTCTAAAAAAGTAAAATTTTAAAGAACTCATATGATCCTCTTTTTTTTTTTTGTAAATTTTACTTATTCAGTTTTTTTTTTTTTCATCATATTTTTACATTTTTTCAAAGAAATTCAATTAAGAAAATCAATTTCTCTATCTATGCTTTTTTTCCTTCAATTTCCATTTTTTTCCAAACATTAAGTAATTTAGAAATAATCTTTGTAAAATTTTCCTTCACTGTTGCAATGTTCTTTTCTTTACTCAAACACTAGTTTTTCCTCCAGAAAATTATAATTCCATTCTTATGAGTATATGCTATTTCAATTACAAGTTTTATTTAATATGTTAGTATTCTTTATGCATTGATAAATTTTTTTATGATCTTGTAACTTCTTTTATATAACATTCTTTGCTTTAAAATTTTAATCATCGATACTGGTGCTGAAAGCCACATTACAAAATAATAAAATATTTTTACTTTAGTAAATTAAATAGCATCGGTACTTGGCTTTATATATTTGTAAACTTTCATTTATAAAAAAAATATCATTATAGCCATATGATTATAATCAGTGGTAAGATAGGAAGTGGGCTAGTATGAGTCCATTGTTAAAAAATTGATTACATATTTATAAAAATTTATATTCCGATAAAAATATAAGAAATCACAGAATATGACAAATAATATGCAATGACATTATTTAAATTTATCTATAAAAATAAATTTAAATTATAGTTGACTTTTAATAATTGTTTTATATTTTTAATGTAGTTGTGTTCTATTGTTACCATGATTGCATTCATCTAATGATACAAAAAATGTACTTTGAACTTAAATTATCTGTATAATACAGATTTACAAACTTTTATCAGTTGTACACAATTATCTTAAGAGAAATCGATTTATATAATAGTGTTTGGATATCGATTTAAGAAACAATATGTGGGTTTGTTAGTTGAGTATGTGGTTAAGAAGAAATAGTTAACTTGCACAGGACAGTCAATGGGTTTACAATTTTTGGAGACAATATATGTTTGTAGAAGTAGTAGTATAATGAGTTTTTATCCATCAAGTTGTAATAGTATCATATACTTTTGTTTATAGGTCAAATAAATTAAAACATCAAATTGTGAAATAACAAAAGACTATAAAAATTATGATTAAATAAAATTTACAGCTTAAAAAATATCAGAACTAAGAATAAATAGATGTATATAGTATACACATCTCATTACCCTATTGAATGTTATTGCTTTTAATGAACTTACAAATAAAATAAAGTTAATACAGATGGTTGGTATTTTTATATTGGACTATTTCCATCATCTAATATGTGTATTGAATGTCTTTAGAAAAATTTAACTTTATTTAAATATTCCAAATACATACATTCAACTGTTAGTAATAGCGCATCAAACAGGTTAGAATATTCACAACTAAAACACCATCAACACAAACCTTCAAGAAAATACTAATACAGACGGTGTTAACTTGTTATTATTACTATGGTTATATTATTCTATTTTGAAATGTTTTAAATTGATATATTCTGTAACTTAAGATCTCATATATTTTTTATTGAATATTTTTTATAAAAAACTCGAAATGTTGTATAAAAATTTATTAAACATTTAAATAATATCTTGTGTAAGAATATTTAAATATGGTATTTAATTAAAGGGAATTTAAACAAATACTTTCAAACTTCTTGCAATCATCTACTCGATTTTATATAACCAATACACCCAACCACTATGTGAAAAAGATAAATGATTTCCAATATACATATTTCATGCTGAACCAGCACTCATCAGTTGGTCCAATTCCTCATATCCTACACACGTATATAATCAATGCTTGGTTTATGTTATGATAGCAAATCTACAACCTTTAATGGACAGGCTTCAACCCTCTCCACTCTCCAACTCTTCAGCCATCCATATCATTGAAAATCTGATGATGGAATGTTCAAAGCCCTTGTTAATGCCAATATTATTGTTATATTTATGTTGATCTTAAGTCACTCTGACCCCTCATAATGTAGGACCTTAATATGTCCATTTAAATACTCAGAAGAGGGATGAGCATAGTATGGACTAAATATGCAATATTTGAATAGAAGTATATATATATACTTAAGTTAGATATAGAATGGATGACTCAAGAGAGCTTGAAAGTCTGTGTTCATATCCCTTTAATTATATCTAGCTTATGTATATACATTATACTTGTATTCAAATATTACATATTCAGCCTTTATTCTGCCCATCCCTCTTCTATGTATTTAAATGACATATTAATATCCTACATATGAGGAGTCACCAGAGTGAATTAAAGTCAGCATGGGTCTGACAATAATATTGGCAGCAACAAAAGTTTTTAGCATTCCATCATCAGATTTTCAATGATATGGATGACTGAATAGTTTAAGAATGGAGTGAATTGAAGTGTGTCCATTAAAGTATGTAGATTTGCTATCTTAATATAAACTGAGCAGTGAATAATATATGTGTGGAAGATGATAATTTGGACTAACTGGTGAATGCTGGTTAAACATGAAATACATATATTGGAAATCATTTATCTTTTTAACATGTAGTTGTATGTATTGATTATATAAGATAGAGTGGATGATTGAAGGGGGCTTGAAAGTTTGTGTTCATATCCCCTTTAATTACATTTATCTTAAGTATATACTGAAGCAGTCGGATCTGAGTTCGATCTTAGCTTCATGACATCTAGCCATAAGCCCACTTCAAACCTAGTACTAACCTTAAATTTCCGATGCAATGGGGGCTTTATACGGTCAGTCCACGCTAGTTTTCTTAAAGACAAACTATTTTATAAATGTGTATTAAAATTAATTAGTTTAAGGTTCAAATTAATCGATGCTATTAATAAATTCATGATAAAATTATTCATGAATCTATATATATTACAACTGCGTGGATTGTGCATATATATTTATAAATATTTAAATATATATAATTGTTCGAAAGTTTCATTGTGTCAGGAATATTTTGATTTTACTTTAAATAATTTGTTAAAATTTTAGTGATTAAAAACTACATTCTTTCGATAAGCTTTCAGATTTTCCCTTTCCAAAACAATGGGTAAAGTTTTATTAATTAGAAAAAAAGATAAGTATTTAAAATGTAAGGACTTCCTAATTAAAATCATTTTTCTGATTTTAAAAATTCATTTTCTAATTAGAAAATGAATTCAAGTTAATGAGTTTGAAAGCCTTATCGAAGGAATGTATCTAAAAACAACTAGTAAATTTTGTAACATTGATAATGAAAGAAGCACTAGCCTGAAGGCATCAGAGGACAGTATAAATAGCCCGGAAAAGTTTAGAGAAGGAGAGGCCATCTTTGTTGTAGAAAAGTGCTATTAAACTCTGTGCGTTTTAAAAATCATGAATTTAAACAGTGTTCCTATCATGGTAAGGAGCTAAAACTTCAGGAATCTGACTACGGTTCCTGAAGTCCCCTGAAAATCTTCAATGAAGCTGCTATATCTTTTCTGGACCAATCATGCTGCCAAAATGATGAAAATCAATTAAAATGCTGTTCAAGTAATCGACCAAATGCATGCCTACATTTTACCAACCCGGACGTGTAAACTAAGGAACCAGCCCCGGAAGAAATGGTAATATATTTCCATAATGAACCGTGACTCTCTGGCCAGTTCCCGAACTTTACTTTACACTTCATTTAAGAGCTCTTTTCATTCTTTAATGTAATAATCTTTACTTCTTTTATTTATGCTATTGTAAATTATATAGTAATTCTCTCAATCTCTAGTCCTTAGATTTAATTTTCCTTTCTTACAATGGCAGTTCATTTACTATATTATATATATATATATATTGTGTGATTTATTAATGTCATTTACTTTTAATTATATGCCAATAATCCTCTGACTCGATGAACTCCTTTGTCCCATTTGCTTTGTGCAAATAATATAATATTAATTCTGATAGTAATTCTCGCCCATTAGAACTAGGTTTATACAGTTCTATTAATCATCGAGTCAAAAGAAATTATTAAATGTTATTTTTATAATCGGCTAATAATAAATTATTAGCTCTGTTTCTAATTTATGCCCCAGCTATTTTCTCATTTCATCAATATTTATTTACTCATATATAATAATAAAATGTTTTTGCAAAAGGGTTAATAAAGGAATCAACTAAATATATTCTAATTCAAATTTCTGTTACTTTCTATTAAGATTCAGGGAGGCCACGATGTTTGGGGCATAATTAATATAATTTTATAAATACTTTAACATAGTTTTAGCTAAAAGCTCGTTTGACTTTAATTAATTTCATTAAGTCATCACATAGAGCATTCTATAATAAATTGGGTTTTATTATTCAAATGGTGACTATCAAGTCATCATCTTTGAATGTTGCTGATGTAGGGCAATCTTCCGCTCCGTAGGCTTGTCAGTGGTGATATTACTGATATTTTAAATTATAGAGGAAGAAAGCACTTCCTCCCCTACTCATGTTATATTTGGAACCCCAAAGGTTCGTAGCTATGACTCGGCCTGTTTTTCCCCATGTTCCACATCTCCTTAAAGGGCAGTAAGACTTGTCAAATACAAGCTGCCATACTACTTAAACCACCAACCAGTGATTATCTTTCCTTTTCATTTATAGCTCATAATTTGTCAGCACCGTTACCTCTCTGTTCCAGTAAAGCCCACTCGTAATTCGTGATGAAGTGATTTCAATTAAAGTCGAATAAATTCTCAGTTATCTCAAATTAAATAAGTTTTCTAATAAAGGTTAAAGTTATGCACTAAATACGTATCTTGCTCTTCATGAATGGATTTGTGAATGTGAAAATAAATCTCACATTCTTCTGTATAAAATAAGAATCATAATTTCTGTCACCACTGAATACCTTTATCTGCCTTTATTTTCTTGTTGGGGGCATAGACAGATAGAATTTCATAATATTGTGTAATACTCATTGGCATATAATAGGAACTGCCATTCTTATTATAATTATAAACTATGTTTAAGGGCTAGAGGTAATCAATATAATCATCAGTTAAAATTGAACAAAACTATTACTAGTATTATTAAATATTTTATTAACACACTTGGTTTCTTAAGTCTTTTATTCAATAATTATTTAAAGTTAAGGCTCACTGTCTGTGTTGGCAATCCGAACATATACATATGATTCAATTTAAAATTATCTTTAGTTAATTCATTATCCGATATTAATGTCAGTTCAAGGGTCTCTAATCATCACCAACCATTGAGCTAGTTCCTTGGCACATATCACTGTGCCATCAATTTAGATCATCCATTGATCTGAGCTGGTGAGTTGAGTTTGAATTCAGTTTGGCTCGGCTGAGTTTGGATCCGACTTGCAGTTTACATGGTGGAGGTTTTTTCGACCAGTATAATACACTATACTTGAATTCAAATATTAAATACAGTATGTTAATTTTAATAATATATTTTTATAACTTAATTTCAAAATATATATTATTAATTATTTTTAACAGACATAAAAAGGCAATAGAATTTATTGCCATTTTTTGGAAAAGATAAAAAAAAAAATATTCTGATATAAACACTCAGACAGGAGAAGATATCAATGTATTAGAATTATTACAATCTGATGATTTTGGTACTGATATTCATATTTTACAAAAACCACAAGATGAAAATGAAGAAAAATTATATTGCATGATTGCTGAAACAGCAAACAAGCATATTATTTCAAAACTCAATATACTTGGCTAGATATTAAAAAGAATAAATTTGGATGTTCTGCCTGTTTAAAATATAAAAATTTGTGAATTTAAGGTGACAAACATTGCCATTTATCAAAGGAATTGTTGGAAACAAAAGTAGAACCAAATTGATCATCAAAAAATACTAGGGATGTGCCTTAATTAAGCATTTATAATGAATCAATTTTGCATAATAAAATCAGAAATTTGATAATGAATGTAACAAATCAATATTAGCAAAAATTATTGATAAATTAAATGAAAAAGATGTTTTAAAAATACCAAAAATTTGGCAAAAAAATAATTGTCCAATATCTGATTTATCCAATTTAATAGAATCGCTGATCTAAGAATAAAATTATATTCAAAATTTACAGAAATAACTATAATGGAACATATTTCCCAAGCAATAAAATTAGAAACATTCTCAAAAATAATAAAAAATAAATACAAAATTTGTATTATAATAGATTGATCAACTCTGTCTGAGCAAAGCATTTTGGTAATTAACTTGAAAATTGAATTTACCTAGCAATGTTTGATTTTTGTAGATCTTGTAGAGTTAGAAAGTACTACCATCAAATAGATATATAATGCATTAATTACAATTTTACATACATATGAAATTTCAGATAATTATATGAAAGATTATTTTATTGCATTTTGTTTGGATGGTACTAGTGTAATGTTAAGAAATAAATCAGGCATTACAACTAAACTTTTAGAAAATTTTCCAAATACTGAGATTTGGCACATCATGTACAATTAGCATTAGATGATGCAATAAAAAAAATTTAAAAAGTAAATCATTTTGAAATATTCTTAGATAAATCATATGCATTTTATCATCAATCTCCAAAAAATCAACAAGAGTTAAATACAATTTCAGATGCGCTGAACATAGAAATTTTAAAAATTAGTCACATATTAGGACTTTGAGGGTAGCATGCCATTTAAAAATGTCTCTTGCTATGTGGAGAAATTAACCATCATTATGCAGACATTTTGCAACCAACAGTATATATTCAGGTTTATTAAATACCTATAAAATTTAAAAGTTTTAAAGGATTTAGCATTAATGATTGGTTCTAATACCTAGCTAATTCTTTAATTATAAGAACAATAAATGCTGTTCATAATTTGAAAATTTGGAAAGATTCATATGAAAGTAAAATTGAATCAACTTTACAATCTACAGAATTTGAAGGAACTGCCTTTGCAAGTCATATGAAGTTTAAAAAATTACCATAAGAAGAACTTTTAGGTTATATAGTTCTGTCCTTAAAAGGCAGATTATTACTGCAAAATAATTTTAATATAAAAAATGAAAATGAGTATTTTTAATATTTGTTATCATGAAACATGAAATATGGAATAGTTATTTCTCCATGGCTAGAAGGGGAGAAAAAAAAATAAAAACTATTACAATTAAAAAAGCTAGGATTATTATGGAAACAATCACAGTAAGCAGTACTGAAGTTGAACAAATATTTAATGCAATGAACAATGATGGTACTATAAATCGGGCAAATCTGACAGTGAAACATATTTTAGATCTAATGATAATTTCATTAACTAGTAAATCAATTTAATGCACTTCCATATGCAAAATCATTTTTTTAAAACTCATCATTTAGCTTTAAAACTGGCAACTAGAAAACAAAATAAAAAGAAAATTGAAGAAAATAATGCTGGATAGCAGTTGCTTTCATAATTTTGTTTTATTACATAATATATTAAATATTTATATATGTATATTCAGGTTTTTATTTGGTGCACAAATATTTTATATATCCATGTTATTAATTATTATTATAAAAGTATTATATATTTCTCTTTATTAAATTTTATTATTATTTTTTTCAAGATTATAATAAATGTTACAGCGCTACAACATTTAAATAAAAGCACATAGTGTAGTGTTGTTTTTGAAAAATATAATACCTTGGGTTTTTTAAAAATAAAAAAAAAGAGCTAGCCCATTGAGAAAATTTTCCTAGCTCACCACTGGTTATAACTAGTTATTGTTAAAGGTTATGAATTTTTTCAAATTTTATTCCATAAAACTTTTTGCTAATAAATTAATAGATATATGTAACAATATCTGAATAAAAATTAAAAGACAATATGAGTGTGTGTGTATATATATATATATATAACAATAGTGATTTATGAGATAGTAATTAGAGAAAATATAAAATAGTAAAGTTATACAAGTAAGACAAGAAAAAAAAGAATGGAATTGAAATAACAAAATAATAATAAATAAGGAATCAAAATAAAAGATTGGGTGATTGTGCATAATAAAACTTGTTGCTTGTTAATAAGTATGTATAGTAGCTCAAATAATGAAATGTATTACTGTGAAATGATACCTATAATATTGAGATGTTTAGGATACACATTTACAGAATATAATAAAATTCATTTGTTAATTCATTACAAAAGCCTCTAGTCTCCATTATATGATATTCTTACATAAATATCCATAGAGTCATAATACTGAGATAAATATTAGTTTTTTTCTTATTTATTTGGAGATGAACAATTATTCTTTATTGAATCAATTGTATTGATAAAACCTGTAATTATTATCACATTCACCAGATCCAGTTGTGAATGAATAAAGGAGCTTAATATAAAAAATGTAAGGGATGAATTTGAACCCACTTTATAGATGTTCCTCAGTATAAAGGTGCATTATAGACTGCAAAAATGGCAGATCTATTGTAAGAAAAATGTTTACTTTGATGTGAATCGATTTTATGGAAATTGTAGTTAGGATATCTAGCTGGTGTTAATATTGAAATAAATAAATTTAATAGAGATCCAGTCTGATCATCATAATCAATTAAAACATTCATACTAAATATATCCAACTTGTTCATTTCTAACAACCATTAACCCTAGTGTACAAAATCCATATGCATTAAGGCCAGTGTACAAAGTAGAGTTATGCATTAATGTTATAATATACTGAACCCAATCTTCTATATTCATTGTGCAATGTAATAATTATTTTATCAGAATTCTTTGTGATGATTAATTTATCTGCTATTATTCTAACAAATATCTTAAATTACATTTATTTTAATTAAATATGTCCATCAGTTTTACTTTAAATACTGGTAGAATATTATTAATTGGTATTCTTATGTTAAGAAACTTTTAATGACTGGACACTTATATAGTAGCTACCTAGACATAACAAAATGCATAAAGCATGCAATTATTATAATTATATCACCATGGTGATAAAATGCACCATTTGTATTTATGTGTTTTCTATGGTGAGTGATTACTATAGTTCATTATATGTACCAAAATAAAATCTCAGTTCAGTAGAGTATTTTTTTAATTTTTAATTATAGAAAAACACATATACAATTTTTATTGCAATATTGTTGACAAGTGTAAGTATCTCTGCTTAACAATTTATAAAAAAATTGAATTCTTAAAAAGTGAATCAGTGTATTTTAATCTATAAACCATATGAATTTCAATAGTAAATTTTGTCAAAATAAATTCATCATTGAATTGTTGGATAATTTAATCAAAATATTACAAAAACATATATATATATTCATTCCTATGCAAAAATTAATATTTATTTAATAGAAAAAAAATTGCATTGAAAAAGAATAAAAATCATGAATCATTTTTATCTGAGAAAGTAGTTATGAAAATTATAAAAAACAATATTATTCATAAATAAATGTAAGCAACATTTCCCCCCAACTAACTAATAATCTATATAATATTAATTTAGCAATTTAGTTTAATTATGACTGTATAATACAGTATGAAAGCATAATTCATTATAAACACAATAAGCAACAAATTTAACTAAATTAATAATATATCAATGTTTACAAATATAACGAGGAATCATAATTGCTTTTAAGCAAATGCAAGCAATAAATTAAAAAATATTTTTCTCTAATTAATAATCTTTTAATGAATATTATTCTAAATTATTACTCATGTTTTATTCAATTAATATAATAATACATAATAATTTTTTAATCCTCTTTTCTTTTTGACACTTGTTTATGGACTGGCTTGTACAAACTTGAAAAAATTGCTAATATGGAAAAACATAGGATCTATATTAGTCGTATTAATGACGGTCTAACACGTATCTGTTTGGCTTCATAATACTATTTATGTTTCAATTTTAATCTCTTTGAAACCATGTGAAATGAGTAAAAATAACTGAAAATATATTATCAAATTTCTTTATACTATGACTCTATTTAGAAAACATCCTCAAAATTTACATCATTATTTTCATTAAAAAAAAGTAATACATTAAAAACAAATACACCTATCAAATCATCTATTTATCAACAAGCAGATTATTGAGCCTACTTCATAGTCACAAGTTTCTCATATAGTCATCTTTAGAAAAAAATTATTTTGAATAATTATTTAAATTATCCAAAAAAATAAAAGTAAACTTTGGCTTGATACTCATTAGAATATGATCTCTTTCCCTTTCAAAGATATAACAGTTGCTGATTTATTAATAACTTATATTTTAATATAACATTTAAAATATCCTTTACAGATTTCTATTCATTTTCTTAAATAAATCACAGGGGTTTGAACTCAGACTTCACCCAATGCTCAACTATCCATGCCATGTCATACTGATAACACACTTGATCACACACATGTTGAAATGTGTGTATCAAGTGTATCAGCAGTATGAGATAGCATGGATAGTTGCGGGTCATGTGAAAGTCTGAGTTCAAACCCCCTATGTATTACATATTGGACTACAGGTATAAAAAATCCTTTACTGTAGAAAAAATTCATATATTAAATAAATCATATGGGTTTTTTAAATGTGAACTGTGAATTTATTTTTATTTCCAATATTGCTTACAAAACAATCCAATTATATAATATATGTAACTAAAAATAATCTCATTTGTCTTTAATCACAAAGATATAATTTTTTTCTTATGCAATTGATAATATAAACTCTTTTTTTCACTTCTAAAGACTACCTTCAAATTGTTGTTTTAAAATAAGGTGGTGGTGGCAACAGAAGCAGCTGCGGTGGAGGCAGCAGCAGCAGTAGTAGTAGTAGTAGTAATAGTAACAGCAGTAGAAGCAGCATTCAATATCAAAGTGGCAAAGGGAATTTAACAAAAAAAGATTAATGGTTTTATTGCTGAAAAGTTTATAGAAAGTTTGACTGCCAGACCTCCCAATCCCAAGTCGGATGCTCTATGGCTGCCCAAGCCATATGGGAAGGGGTGGATTTAATAATTCAATTCAACATTTTTTTTTCTATCTTCAGCTGAAAAATTGATCCAGTCATTCTAACTTCTTCATTAAACAGTGTATAAGATGAAAAATTTCAATTGTGCATTAGAATGTTCAATTATATGATAACCAGTAAGAAACAATTAATTCAGAACATATGCTTCAAATTAACTTAGAACTATTACCAACTTTTATATTACTAGTTTAGTTTTTTCTTTTCTTCTTAATAAAAAAAGTCAAAATGGGTTTTTTTTTCTTTTTTATATTTCATGAATTTAATGTCTAAAGAGTTATTCATTGTAAGTGCGTTTTTAAGTATACACATACTGGTTTATTTAAAAGATTAAAAAAAATGCTAATTATAATTTATAGAATATATTTTATATACTAAAACAAGTTATCACTTGACTTTCTGTGCTTACATTGAACTGTCATATCAGTAGCAATAATTCACCGCTACCAGTATTTATTTTGTTTGACTAATTATTGGGCAGTAGAAGATAGTGCTACATCTGAATAGTATCTACTTTATTCCCTGAAAAAAGTTCAAGTATCGGTGGCCTAATGGTTAGATTAGCTGCCTTCCAAGCAGCTGGCCCAGATTGGCTTCCCGGGCAATGCATTTGACAAATGAAAAAAAAAAAATTCAATAGATAAAATATGTTTGATATCTTATAATCTTGGATTATTCAAGCTTATAAAAGATGCATCTGGAATAAAACAAATTACTGCTCCTAATACAAATACATCTTACATAATAATGTGGAGAATTAAATGATGTATTGATAGTACACAAGTACATAAAAAGAAAGAAAACAAAATTTAAAGAGCAGTGACTTTAGAAAGTAAAAATAAAATCTTTTGTTACTTTTAAAATGAGAGTAAAAAAAATCAAAATGGTGGATGGACTGGTTTAATTTACATTAGTCAATCGATATAGAGTTGTGATAGATTTGTTTACACACACACAAGTTACTTTCAAAATATCTAAATAAATGAACATACAATGGCATTTAATTAAGTAATTATATTCTTAAAGTAAAAAAAGCCTGATTGGAAAAGGTACAAAATAAAATAAAAATCCATCATGAGCAGCCACCAACAAATAATCATGACTATTCTAAATATTTAGAAAAAAAATAAAAAGACAAAAATTAAAAAGTTAAAGATGACTTTTGCAATGACTTTATAAAAAAATATGTGAAGTGCAAATATGCCCTCAATAAACACATATTAGGTCTTTAATCTGTTAATTTGATGCATTACAACAGTGACTTTTAACTTCCTCAGCAATATATATATATATATATTTTGAAAGATCACCTTTCCTTATTGCAGCTTTTGACTATTTCAGTTGTATTTAAAAATAAAAGCAATTAATATTACATTTCCTTAGAATCTATCTAAGGTAAATTTTATATCAGAAATAAAGATTGCTTTTTTCCATAAAGTACTTTTTTAAGTCTATTATTATTATATTCATTTTACACATTCAATCTGATGAAGATATAACATTTTAATAACACTACATCCAGCAAGCTGGAAAAAATACCGATTGGTTGCAGAATATTGGTATCACATTTTGAAAATAATACCTATAAATAAAAAATTTAATGGCTTTTTTATATACTGATAGAGATTACAGCTCTCATTTTCATATAATAAATTGGACAAAATAACAGCACTATACACAACTATGATAGAATATCTGTGCTGTACATCAACATCCCAGTTTGTCTTTCTATTCTAAAAACTATTGCAATATTTAAATTGAGTGATAAAAGTAAGAAATTAAGTCCGTTCTCAAGTTGATTATCATCCAAACTAAATCTTGATAAAGATTTTTCTTCTATAACTGATTTAGAAAGAATGTAGAGTTGTGAGAACATTATTTATTGAACCATAAATTTTATAGATTAAATTAAAAACATAAAAAATATTTTGAATATTAACTTCTAAACTCCAAGAATAGGACAATTATCAGCACTCTTAAATGTAAAACTCAAGAATATAAAATTATTTTAATTGCTTTTAATCAGTTCAATTAAAAACTTTAGCATAAATTCTACAGTTCATCTTGATATCTACTTCATGAAACCATATTGTAACGGAATATATATATGCGTTACATTCAAATTTAATAGTAACTTTTTTTATCTAATACAGAATTAAAAACAAACTGTCAAAATGCACAAATAACGAATTATTAATTTATTAATATGTTAGATTGATTGAAATATTAAAATAAGCTTTAAAAAAATAAATAAATTATAGAATCGAAGCAAAGATCCTAATCTTTAAATAAAATATATAATAAAAAACCTTTTGATTTTAATAATAGTGAAGATTTTTTTAATTATAAAAAAAAAAAAATTACAAACAGATCCTTAAGGCAAAGTCACAATTAAAGAAATGATTACGAAATAGATAAGAGTTCCCGCCCAGAGATAGACACAGACCTCAGTGGAAAACCCAAAATCTTACCTTAGACACAAACCAAATGAACCAATGGAATACAGACATGAAATATGTTTGATGAATCCTGCATTCCAGAGATAAGGTACCTGAGGACTATAAAAAGAAATCCAAAACAATAATTAGTTAGTTGGAGAATCAGAAAATTAAAGTTTTGAATTCATCTGTAAAAATAATTTTAAAAGTTATTGCCGTCACAAAAGAAAAAAATGTAATTAGCTTCATCGGTGTGGCCGGCCAAAGGCAGCTTTCTTCTCCACGGATCCCAGGATCAAACTACTGGTACCATCTTCAGAAAACATTGTAAATGCATCTTCATAAATTGTCATCGCCCACAAGAAATGGATCTTGTATAAATTTGGATCTTCCTCGCGAAGGAACAAGCACGAACAAAGGAAAGTATAAATTTATAAATGAAATATAAACTGTTAATTTTAAAATCTTCGAACTTTATCTGTCTTTAAATGAATAATAGACTTTCTCTCTCAAGCAAACCTGAACTTTATTTCTATAAACTCTTATTTAAAGTCTTAAATGTAATCTCTTAAAAAAAAAAAAATGTATTGTATTTTTTTTATATTTTTATTCATGCTTAATTAGTATCTGTTTGTAATAGGGTAGGGGTTTGTGATTGCAAACTTAAATTTAAAAATAGAAACACCTCGTTATTTGTGCATTATTAAATTTTAAAAATAGGTTAAAATAGTATTTCTGGAAAGAAAATAAGTTAAATATAATGCTCATTTTAAAATGATTTTAAAACTATAAACTAAATATTTTTTTTGTTTTGAATTACATTAATAAAATGATTTAAATGTTAGTTAAGTATAGATGGCTGCTAGACTAGTTTAAATGTGTTACTTTTAAAGAGGGTTTTGATTTTGGACTATTTGTTTCATAGTTGTGTCAATGCTGGTGGAGAGATAGATATATGGACGTTTATATCAATGTAATGTGAAGTATGTTAGCACCTAGGGCGACGAGTCCAACTGAATGCATGACCCCAAAGAGGTAATCATATCATTGAAAATGGATGCAGACGTATTTCCTGCGCCATTGACCCATTCCAGCTCTATGGATTTTGGATGATAAGCTGGCAAGATAAGACCGCTCTCCCATCCATACGTAGCGTTTCTTTTTATTGTTTTATATGCATGTTTCCTTCACCTGACAGATGCACATTCCTGCGGGATGAAGGCCATTTCTTCTCCAATAATATCACGCTGTTCAGACGCACATTCCTGTCAACGTGATTCTATGCTAACATGTTCACATTGCATTGGTTGCTGATATATATCTGGAAGCGAGTATTGGTGTGGCTGCGGATTTTTAGTTTGGAGTCAAGTGATTTGAAAATTTGTGAGTGCGTCTAGGTAGCTCATTTACACTCAACATTCTAAAATTTAAAATTAAAGTTAAAAACAAATAAAATAATAATGGAACAGAAGAAAACATAAATTTCTTCTTGTGTTATAAAAATTAATTTTTTAAAGTTTGTGCGATATTAATTATATACGCAAATAAAATCTTTTTTGTGTGTTATTAATACTGACAGTGATTGCCTTTATTATTAAAAATATATTTTACTAAATATATAAGTTTCTGTGTCTACTTGAGCTAGTGACTAGGGCTGATGGCCGTGATCTTAACAACATGTATCTGTCGACTTTATAAATTTTCTAGGTTCAAAGTAGCCTAGTGGCGCTCTGTTGGCAGATGCGGTAAGACTGGTAGTTCATCATCATCCCCAACCGTTATAAATAGCCCCATGTTGGGGCTACTTTGAACCTAGAAAATTTATAAAGTCGACAGATACGTGTTGTTAAGATCACGGCCGTCAGCCCTAGTCACTAGCTCAAGTAGACACAGAAACTTATATATTTAGTAAAATATATTTTTAATAATAAAGGCAATCACTGTCAATATTAATAACACACAAAAAAGATTTTATTTGCGTATATAATTAAGAACGCACAAACCTTAAAAAATTAATTTTTATAACACAAGAAGAAATTTATGTTTTCTTCTGTTCCATTATTATTTTATTTGTTTGTAACTTTAATTTTAAATTTTAGAATGTTGAGTATAAATGAGCTACCTAGACGCACTCACAAATTTTCAAATCACTTGACTCCAAACTAAAAATCCGCAGCCACACCAATACTCGCTTCCAGATATATATCAGCAACCAATGCAATGTGAACATGTTAGCATAGAATCACGTCAACAGGAATGTGCATCTGAACAGCATGATATTATTGGAGAAGAAATGGCCTTCATCCTTCAGGAATGTGCATCTGTCAGGCGAAGGAAACATGCATATAAAACAATAAAAAAAACGCTACGTATGGATGGGAGAGCGGTCTTATCTTGCCGGCTTATCGTCCAAAATCCATAGAGCTGGAATGGGTCAATGGCGCAGGAAATACGTCTGCATCCATTTTCAATGATATGACTACCTCTTTGGGGTCATGCATTCAGTTGGACTCATCGCCCTAGGTGCTAACATACTTCACATTACATTGATATAAACGTCCATATATCTATCTCTCCACCAGCATTGACACAACTATGAAACAAATAGTCCAAAATCCAAACCCTCTTTAAAAGTAACATATTTAAACTAGTCTAGCTGCCATCTATACTCAACTAACATTTAAATCATTTTATTAATGTAATTCAAAACAAAAAATATTTAGTTTATAGTTTTAAAATCATTTTAAAATGAGCATTATATTTAACTTATTTTCTTTCCAGAAATACTATTTTAACCTATTTTTAAAATTTAATAATGCACAAATAACGAGGTGTTTCTATTTTTAAATTTAAGTTTGCAATCACAAACCCCTATCCTATTACAAACAGATACTAATTAAGCATGAATAAAAATATAAAAAAAAATACATTTTTTTTTTTTTAAGAGATTACGTTTAAGACTTTAAATAAGAGTTTATAGAAATAAAGTTTAGGTTTGCTTGAGAGAGAAAGTCTATTATTCATTTAAAGACAGATAAAGTTCGAAGATTTTAAAATTAACAGTTTATATTTCATTTATAAATTTATACTTTCCTTTGTTCGTGCTTGTTCCTTCGTGAGGAAGATCCAAATTTATACAAGATCCATTTCTTGTGGGCGATGACAATTTATGAAGATGTATTTACAATGTTTTCTGAAGACGGTACCAGTGGTTTGATCCTGGGATCCATGGAGAAGAAAGTTGCCTTCGGCCAGCCGCACCGAAGGAAGCACGATGAAGCTAATTATATTTTTTTCTTTTGTGATGGCAATAACTTTTAAAATTATTTTTACAGATGAATTCAAAACTTTAATTTTCTGATTCTCCAACTAACTAATTATTGTTTTGGATTTCTTTTTATAGTCCTCAGGTACCTTATCTCTGGAATGCAGGATTCATCAAACATATTTCATGTCTGTATTCCATTGGTTCATTTGGTTTGTGTCTAAGGTAAGATTTTGGGTTTTCCACTGAGGTCTGTGTCTATCTCTGGGCGGGAACTCTTATCTGTTTCGTAATCATTTCTTTAATTGTGACTTTGCCTTAATGATCTGTTTGTAATTTTTTTTTTTTTTATAATTAAAAAAATATTTTAATATTTCAATCAATCTAACATATTAATAAATTAATAATTTGTTATGTGTGCATTTTGACAGTTTGTTTTTAATTCTGTATTAGATAAAAAAAAGTTACTATTAAATTTGAATGTAACGCATATATATATATATCCCGTTACAATATATAAACTATTCAAATAACTTACAGTTCTAAAATTAAAAACTAAGACATAGAACAGCTTCCAAATAATGTTAATTTTATTTTAAACATCACAGATTTTCCATTATCAATAAAAAAACTTTGATATTTTCATGTACAATCTATATAATATCAATATATTTCAGTGAAGAACCACATAATTTCAAACACATCTACAAACTTTTTTGGTTAACCGAGTTGAATTCTTGATCAAAAAAAAAAAATTAAATAAATCATACCTTTGTTCATGATAGGTTTTTTTTTTCTTTTCATTTATCTAGCAACAAGAATCACACCTATGCTATATATGTTTGTTTTTTTTAATTTTCTAAAAGACATTAAGTTTCTGTTAACTATTCATAAAAGTATGTTTGCTACAATGATTAAAAATGATATTTCATTGCAGTCTGTTCTCTTTATTTTTATAAATCTAAATAAAGAAACATTTTTAAGACTGGGTGACACTTGTTCATAATTCTATATATCCCTAAAAAAATTATAATAGTTTTGAAATTACATCATCATTAATGATTCAAAATATTCTAAGTAGAAATTGCAAAATTTTAAGACTACAGAAAACTGTTATGTGTACATCAAGATAGATAGCTTTGTTCAAATCTAATTGAGCAACTAAAACTAATAAATTACTTTTAAAATTGAATTAATATTCTTCCAATTTAATAGTAATATATAGTTGAAATGATTTGATTATAACTATTAATTGGTTGAATTTAAATAAATAATTTATTGTTCAGAATATTTATTTATTATGAAATCAGCATAATGAAAAGTTTTAAAATTTTTTTCTTTGAAAACCATACCATAATTTGATAAATTAAAAGTTATGAAGTTAAAAACAATACTGTATCTAATTAGTAATTATTTTTTTATATAAAATTACACCTATCCTCTTATAAAATTCTGCAACATAATACCTATGAAAGATTTCCTGCTAATTATTAATATTCGGAAATGTTAAGCTCAGAAGTATAATATACATATGTTAAAACTTATTCGTTTTTCTAGGTATAAATGCAATAAGAAACATTACCAGAATGCTATTGAAACATCAATAAACTACCTTGTACACTATAAGTAACTCCCAAATCAATCATGATTCTTTTCATTTCAATTCATTTACTGATTTTCTATATATGAATTGTTTCTTATCTATCATTACACTTAATAAAAACTGAAAAGACAACTGGTGATATATATATATGTATGTATTTTGAAACATTAATTTGAATATTATTAGTAACTGATTGGAGAATTAAAAGTTCTTAGATTGACCCCTAACTGGAGGGAAAAAACTAATTAAAACAATTAACTATAGTTTTAAGACTTTCATAATCATTTTACTATTTAACTATCGCTTGATTTCTTTGAGCAAGTGACAGAATTATAATATATATGTACACACACTATCTCATGCCCCGGGATTAAAACAATTAAAGCGTGGAGGTTTCGCAGATAACTGAAGTCTTCCATAGTAAACTCTAAATTTTTCAGTCAATCGGTTCTTATTAATCAGTATTAGTCAGTAAATGTAAACAAAATATCTAGAAATTCTTATCTGAAGAGTAAATCTCTCAACCTAGGTTTAATAAATTAACCACAAATATGATTATATGGTGCAGCTTACAATGCACACAAAGAAAATATAACTCTATAGATGTGGAATCCAAAGTTTATCACTAATTACAAGTAATTACTAAGAATACTTGCCATTCAGTTTTAATTTAATAAAAAATCCAACTTCTGCATCACATCTTAAAAATTATCTACAGTTTTAATAATCTGATACTTAATATTCATAAAAATTACGACAAATAATATATATATACAATAAATATTGTCAGTCACCAATTAAATCAAACCTTTACTAAGAAACGAAAATCGTTTGACAAAAAAAATCACATTATTTTTTTTTTGTTTTTGTTCAATTGCATTATTTTATTTATTGTCAACCTTTCCATTTGTAGAACATTTTGTTATCATGTTTCACTGAACAGTTTTTAGAAAAATCTAAAACACTTTTAAATTATTTCAAGTGAATGGATAAATCACAACCTGTTATTACAATATAAAAGTGCAAATAATAAATTATCTTCACTCAACTAGGTGATTCAAAATCATTTCACCCTTTAGATTGAATTTATTTTGCATGAAATTACTATTTATGGTAATAAAAAAAAAACTAAATGTGAGTAACTTCAGTCAAATTGACAAGCTGAATAAAATAAAATTTACCCAAGTATTTTATGAATATTAAATTTGTTTTTCACAAAAGCAAATTTTAAACCTTCAAATAGCCTTTTGAAAACAGCGGCATATTCAAGAAAATAAAACAAGTAAACATCAATAAACAATTGCTGCTTTCCTTAAATCTTTAACAAAAATGGCTGTAATACTTCGTGATAACAAGATGCATAAAGTAGTTATATCATCATTATAAAAATATACTGCATATAGTCACAAATATATGTATAAATGTATATATAGACACATAAAAATGTGAATGTGCATACATTCTATAATAATAAATAATAACCCTTAGTAAGATCATGTGATATTTGAGTATCTTGGTCAAGCTTTATAACTCTTCACATTGTCACTTTACTACTATGCTAAATCACATAACAAATATGTACAATCACAGTATTTTATAAAAATGTAACATGGACAATATATTTAGCATTATTTTATAAACTATTCATGCATTACAGTCTAAATATAGTAAACAACAATCAGTTTAATGATATTAAACTGCAAAGCAACCTATGTTCAAAAATTTACAAAAGCTTTCTTGAGTTAGACAAAAAAAATTGTTTGAATAAAAATATAACCATTAATAGTCTGTAATGACTTAAAGACTGCAAAAAATTGGAACACAAAATATTTATTTATTTAACTTCAATATAAACATTTAAAATAGCTAAATATTTTGATAATTTCAATTATAATCCCTGCGTTTTAATAGTGTATATCTGAAGTCTCTCTCTGTGTACATATATATTAATCTGTAAATAAAATGTATTAATGTTTTGTAAAGTAATTATAAATAGTACATGAATAATCATCACTTCTTATTGTTGAATAATAAATAAAGATATTATATGCAAATTAGTCATATTATGCAGGAAGAACTGATGTATAAATAATCTGCAAATGTCTGAGTGCATCAGCTAATAATGGAGTTATATGTTATATTCATCAACATTTGTGAATGATGATTGATGATGGATTCATTGTGTATATAGTTATCTAATGTATGTGCATAAGAAATGAAACTAAATGGTAATACATAACTATATGAAATTTATATAGTTTTTACTGTGCATGTGAATAACCAAATACATATGATAGTTTATAGTAATTACTTTCAAAAGTACAAAGTAAATGCTACTCAATATTTACTCTTTCTTTATACCTTTAATTGCAAATAAATAAATTTGTGTTATTAATTTTAGTTTGTGTATTATTTATTTATTAAAAGTTATTGATGAGTAAATACCAACCAAGGTACACAGCAAAATCAAATAAAGTATTGCATGATTTCTCACTCATTTTACTTCTCTTACAATAGTAATATCTATTTTCAATCTATCATTAACATTTGGAAGTTATTAACTCCTCTATCCCATAAAATAGAGTGATTGTTACATTTATTGCACTCTAGTAACAATGATGTTTTGAAAAAACTTTATTACAAAGTAAATATAGTGCAGTGGAAATAAATCATCAAGTAGCATCAAATATAATTTATTGATTTTGGAGGTTCTTTTCATCTAAAAAGTTATTAACTTGATATTAGAAAAATCTCAGTAACATTTAGTTTAACATATATGAAAACAATTTATAAATCATAAGATTCAATCAATATTTTACAAAAATTGTTTGATCTTAATCAGAAATTGAGATTTCAGTAAACTAGCATGGATTCATTAAATCAACAGCTCAAAGTTATCTACTTTTATTTAGTCTTTATTCTAAATAAACTTCTGAACAGTTTCAAAATGGTGGAAGAATATGTCATGTATAAAATTATCTGATTAGGTAATATTCTGCTGAAAACTTAACTACCATAAATATTTGCTTCATTAGACAACAGAAATCATCATCTCTGTATTTAGAAATTTTGTCATTGCATCAGTTTCCCTCTTCAATTCTTTTTATGTTATAAAAGACAACAGTCAAATTATGACACTTTTCTTGTATAAGAATCAAAATCAAACACTAAATATGTTTAAAAAAATCAAAAATGATTCTTCAAAATAATAATTGGACATATGTTATAAAAAAAAAAAAAAAGGTTGTATTTGAATCATTCTTGCATCAATAAAAATATAAAAAATTCCTTAAAATGTATGGTTAAGCTTTAAACATGCAGAATTAAGGATTCTAAATTAAAAAAATGAAAGACAAATAATAGTATTAGTACATCTGATGATGATTAAATATTATTATTGATTGTAACTTGATGCCTGTTACCTGTAACTATCTTCAGGCAAAAATTGCAAAATACATAAGTTGATTATTTCAGATTATAGCAACAAATTGTTGTTTGAATATTATCATTTAAGGAAGAGTATACCATGAGTAAGACAAACAAAAAATGGGAGAACACTTATCAGGAGAAATGCTTCCTCAAAAATGATTACATGATATCCATAATTATTAAACTATTATAAAAGTCACTAAATACACTCAGTTATAACTCTTATCTATGCTATATTTCTTATTAATTATAATATTTAACTCATTTGACATGCGATTAATGAATATTAAAGTAGCAACTATAGCATTATTATTAAAAAACAAGATGACAGTAACTTCCAAGATGAAAATAATTTGAACAACTAAGTAATTTAAATATTTTACAAATAAGAACATCCAAAAATATTTATTCTTTTAGTTATATTTATATTTTTATCAATTAAATCTTTTGGAATCTTCTTACTATATATATTATTCATATCATGTATACATAATATAAGTGTGTGTGTTTTTGTTTTAAAGTTAAAAGTATTCTAAGGCAGGATAAAAAAAAATCAATAAGTAAAAGTACAATTCTATGTATTTTATTAATTAACATGAATTAATAAAAAAGAAAACTGTTTTTGAATAGTTTTTTAAATGCAATTTTTTAGTAAATGAATACCAGTTTAGTTAAAAACAAAGAATGCATAAATAACTTGGTATTAATAGATTAAAGTAGATTATCAAATAAACTAATTAATGAGATTGAAAAATAAAATAATTATATATAAAATATTTGGGAAGAAAGGGTTTTGGAAGAACTTATAAAAGTCAGAATTAATTTCTAATTATTTCAGTGAGTAGAATTCTTCAATAGCATTCACCATTAGAATTTGATTGGAATATTATTTCAGTTAAAGTTAATTATAGTGCTAGATGAACCACTAATCTAAGTCATCCTGTACTTGGAATGGATTGTTACACTAAAGTAATCTCTTCTTTAAAAAACCAAAAAAAAAAAAAAAATAGTCAAGCAATATCTTTATTTTGCCAATAGATGGATCTCTCAAACCATGACACAAAATAAGAGCAACCATCTTATTTTTAACCTAAATTTCCACTTTTGTAGGCCAATCTCAAGCATCTTGATTTCAAAGCATAAATCTGTTGTTCTCTCCACTGTATATGTCCACTATTTCCTATACAATTTAACATTCACGAAATCTTTCGATTTACAATGAGTTAATATTACGATTTTTATACTGGAAATATATAAACTATTGTAGAGTTATAATAAAGCACAAAAGCAGTATATGTAAATACTTTTAAGACAAGCTATAACCTGTATCAAATGTGCCTTAAAATTTATAATAGTCAAGCAATATCTTTATTTTGCTGATAGATGAACCTCTCAAACCATGACACAAGATAGCGACTTTTATAAAAATAAGAGAAGCCATCTTATCTTTAACCTAACATTCCACTTGTATAGGTCAAGAGTATTTACTAGTAATTTATTGTAATTTTAAAACTTAGTTTTAATTCTGGCCCCATTAAACTAACATCTAAATCTATTTCAACTCCAGGATGAACACGTGATTAATTCTATTACTAAACTTAGTTCAATAATTATATAATTCGGATAAATTCTTTCTATCATATGGTGTATTCCATATCTAAACTGTTCCTTGGGATTTTCAAATGATATGAACATTATTATTATGTTGTTGTTTTTTTACAAAAATGTATATTCTTTCACTTCTATCATTTGCTTATCCAGCCTACATTGACCATTTTGAAGCAGATATTATTAAACTATTTTGTAAATAATCAAAATATTTGTCACTGAGTGTGTTATTCTTACCTATATCAATTAAAAGAAAGAGCAATACACTGGTCTATAAATATTTTCTAAGTGTGCTTACTTATGTGTTGCATGCTTGGGAGGGAGTGGCAAATAATATTCAATGTAATGTGATATGTATGGTTCATTGAAAATTTTGTAAAATTAAATTGGTGCAACTCAATGAAATTATTGTAAAACTTACTACATTGAGATAAGATGTGAAAACCAGGAGACTGTAGTCACATTAGAAATGATTATTCTAATTAAACTAGTTTTAATTTCATATATATGTTATTATTAAAAGTATTGTAACGTAAAAAAAAATCTATATATAAAAGTGGGTGTTAAATGAGCCAAATATAAACACTAAAAATAAAAATCATAAATCCATATGTTTTTAAAAAGTCTGATTAAACAATAAATCAAAGGGAAGCACTAAATGTAAATGCCTTTGACAAGTTTAAGAAGATCTAAAAACATGAAAAGTATCAAAACAAATACAGATGCCAACTAAGAAAGAAATAAAAATTTTATATCAGGTCACTAAATTTATTTGAACTACAGAGAAATGATTAATGACAGATCAAAGTCTATTTAAATTTCATTTTTAATATATATATATATTGCTTAGAACTTTATATTTTCATCTCAGATATTCACATATATTAGAAAAACAATAAATATTACTTCAATTTTAAGAAAGAAAAGACATTATAAAATGCTAATATAGATTATATGTAACATTGAAATGTTTTTTTTAATGCAATGAATTATTTCTTTAATCATCTGAATATAAATCTTTAAAAAAGAAAACAACTGCAATTTAAATAAAATAATAAAAAAAGATAAATGTTTTCTTAAGCTGAAATATACAGAAGTTATAATATTTTTTTGAACAATATACTTAGGATTTAGTTTTACTTTTAAAATCTGAAACAAAATAAAAAATATATTTCATTAACCTTTTTAAAAAGTTAAACTACTCCATTATTAAGTTATATTTATTTCGTTAAAACTCCAAATTAAAAAGATCCAAAAAGTAAGTCCAATATTCTCAATATTGTATTTAGAGCTATTCTTTTCCACCATTTAAAACACTATAAGTAAATCAAAACATAAGAACAATGTGTGGGTTGATAGAAATGACAGTTATGAAATAACATTTAATGGATTTTTTGAGGTTTTGAAGAACTGATTAAGTCTTCTTATTTGAAGTTCCAATGATATGCTGCTGTAGCAGAAAGCAATCTAGCAGATTTATTTCCT
Organism: Epiperipatus broadwayi; assembly: GCA_028023455.1. Taxonomy (NCBI): domain Eukaryota; kingdom Metazoa; phylum Onychophora; class Udeonychophora; order Euonychophora; family Peripatidae; genus Epiperipatus; species Epiperipatus broadwayi. The sequence continues at coordinate 15,127,477 of JAQFVV010012404.1, read as the reverse complement.
ATTGATAAGCATTATAAATAATAGTTTTATGATTTACTTAAGTATGCATGCAAATACAATGTTTTGCCAATCTTTTTCTTTACTCTTTTAATTATGCTCACTCTATTTTTTTATTTTTTTATTTTCAGTCACTTAAGTTATATCATAAGTCTGCCTTATCATTAATCATCTAATTGAGCCACTGAAATTATGAGCTACCTTATTTCATTTTTTATAACAAATACAACTCTGCCTTCAAGTTTTTTTTTTTCTAGTTTTACGTCTCTTTTTTTTCTTTTCTGGTATTAAGAGTGACTCCTAATGAAAATAATTCAAATCCCACAGGACATCCACTTACGCCTTGTGAAGAAAAAAGAACACTACTAACAGCTGGATCTGGCTTGGATCACTTTTGAAAGATATTTTGAATAACTGGCTGAAAGGAAGAACTAGCACTTTTTATTTTGGCGAGTCTTGAAACTTTATTTTAACTAATCTGAATTTGTAAATAATGTGTTATCCTATTTTGAAAGAAATTATCAGTTTTAAAAAAAAGAATTTGTAACAACTTCTTACTTGTTAAAATTATTAAAAAAATAATAATTATTATTATATAACACTTTATCTTTCTTATTGCATTGCCAAATCCATATAATGTTAATATCATTTATATTCTTTATTAATTTTTACAATGCTTTTTTACCACCCACTATTGACAGTTTCAATTGCCCCAGCAATCTTGTTCAGAACTATAACAAATACAATACAAATACATGAATACAAATATATATAAACATATAATTTTATATTTTGTATATATACAAATTATACCAGAATCACCACAAACACCAAACCTGAGTTGGTGCAGCAAATTATTGACCAGTAAGTGGTTTGAATCACCAGCCCGTTATGTTAGTCATCATGTTGTTGTAATGGTGTGGTATGGAGTGGGTGTACAGAGTTCACCCACAATGAACTTGGTTGGTGGCCAATCATCATCATCCCATAGTTAGGTAGCCAGATTATTATAATAGTACAGAATCATAGTAACTATCAAGCAGTTGGTATTGTACTGTAATTCTAGCATATGTAAGCAAATACCTGGTACATTACTATTAACTATTTGCATTTTATTATTCGGGATGGGATGAGTAATATCTATCCCTGGAACATCATCTAGTTCCCACCTTTATAAGATCTGCTTATGAGTCTTATAGTCACTTTGTCTATGATGGTAGATTAACCACTAGGTTAGCTCATAGAAAAAAGTCATACGCACTGTTATTCTGTGCATATTTGATCTTCTACATAAATAATTTCTGGTGATATCACTCCCCTCCTCCTTCAAAGGCACAAAAGAGAACTAGACCACAAATATCCATTCAGCCACTAGGGGTTGTTATATGTACCATATACATATCTCTATAACCAAGATTTTATATATCATAACTAAAATTACCCTTGTCATATTTTTACTGCGGTTCATAATGTATTTTTATATGATGATGCCTTATGAGCAACATTTGTAAGGATTTTTGCAATTGATAAATAAACACATATAAACCGTTTAATTTCAACATCTGATTCATGTTTTATTCCAACATTACAAAATAATGTGTACATTCCCAAAAACAATTAATTAAGATAAAATTAATTATAGAATTACTTAATATTTAATAAAGAAGAAAAAAAAAATGGAAAGCATCACACACCTTTTAATTATCATATTTGAATGCCATTTTGCCTAGCGTAAATAAATAATTTAGACAAATGCGACATTCAAAATAAAAAAAAATACATATACACACTCCATCTCGTCAATAATATAGTAATGTAACTACTACATAATTGATCTGTATCCATTCATAGCTCCGCCTAATTTCTGCCTTTACTAAATCAATACTAAAAGAAAAAATAAATCTATGTACATGCGCCATACATCTATGTACATGCGCACATCGCCTAGGGTTTAAACATTTCCCAAAAAATGTTTATATAAATATTTCAATAATAAAAAAAAAAAAAAGAATATCTATTTTAAACTGAACTATATCAAAATACATCAACATACGTGTGTACAAATAAATATATACAATACGATTGATTAAACAATTGATGACAAAATAAAAGTAAAAATAGCATAAATAATAACATAATATTTAGTAATAACAAAACCCTTAATCGCTAAGACCTATTTTAATATTTGAAGAGGGGGGGTGTGGAAAAAATGAAATGTCAACAGTTAATAAAATTTAATTGTATATTACCGATTTCTTGAGTTCCTGCATTTATGAAGTACTGTTAATTAGCTTTTAATCAAGCACAATGGATACATATATGTATAGATGACACACTGATTATCACATGTGAACTTACTTGATAATAATCACAGAGAAAAAGAACACAAAAATGTCTTTTAAAGCACACACTGATTATTGCACGCAAAATTTTCTTCAAATTAGCCTGGTTACTGTTTTCAACATGATTGTTAACATGATAGAAAATTTATGATATAGATATAAACTAGTTGATGTCTAAACTTATTCACAGACTTCTGAATTTGAATTAGAGTAGGCTTTCTTCATGATTTTCCCTTCCTCTGATATTTTTTTCCCAAAGTGGATGGAGGCATGAGACCATGTAAACACTATACTCCTCACTTCTTATATGGTCAGCCTGGATGTTTCTCTATCCTCCCTTCCATTAAGATGCGCCTGGACTCTGGAGGCTTCTGAAGCTCTTGGAACAAAGCAGTCTAGAGTTCACCACTACATATCTTTTTAAATTTTCCAGAATAAAATATTTGAGATGAGATGGTAACAACAGTCTAAAAAAAACAATAATAATGCTATTTGTTTCAGCTTCTCTCTGATATCATTCATTTTTTTTTACTGATGTCACTGGTCTCCTAATTGCATTAGCCTCTTGATGGTAATATATGATTGAATGCATTTACCATCCACTTGGATGGTTTGAAATATTTTTATCTTGGAACTGTCAACTTATGATTAATTAGTAACTGAGTTCAAACTAGCTTGGTGGTCAAATACAATCATTAGTAGTCTGATTTTACATATTTGCTAATGAGTTTTGCTCTTTCTCTTTCTTTCTCTCTCCATTTTCTTTCTAGAATATTAACATACAAAAATAGAAATAATATATAAGTTTAAAAAACTCTTATATAGAATTAAAACTTGAAATATTAATTGATCTTCCTTTGTATGAAGGCATCTAAGCTAGATTATTCACACATGTACATAGGTCCACACATAGCCAGAAGTTTATTCGTAATATATTGCTAAAATTGGCACAAATCTTACATTTTTACATCCACTTCATTTTCCTTTCTATATTGTTTCAATGAAAAATATACATAGCTGATTAAAACACACACACACAAATTCTCTCTACTACTTTTTTTTTTGGAATAATTGTGTCTTACCTTACAATATATTCTATCTTATAACAACTATTTATATATCCACATATATCTTTATATACCTCTCTATATACTTATTACCTTTTATCAATCAACACTTCCTATATTCATATATATATATTATTTTTATTTGTTTTTTTTTATTTTATTCTTATTAATATTTAGCTCTAACATTACATATTTATATTTTTATATTTTACATTGTTATTACCATTATATTAACATTTAATATGTATAATTTTCTTTAACCTATAATATTATTTTTTAACATATTTTTATGCCTACTTTCTACTTATATTTCCAAATTTTAGCTGCTATCAATTCAAACTTTTAAATTTTACACTTATGTTACTAGCTCCCTTTTTCTATTTTTTATAAACTAAATCTTTTTTTGTTTGTTTATTAAGTAAAAAAAATTTTCATGCCTAAATCTCTATTTAATACTAGCTTAACATTATTAATATAAATATAGCTTCTTTTATTTTTTTATCTCTTAATATTTGTAAATTGTATTATTTTTATATAAACCTCTCCAAACTCAGGCCCTGTTTCTAATGTAGGTGAATATATCAGCAAATTTTTATCATACTTATGTTGTAATAGACATCTATATAATGAATTTTGTTTCTCCTACATAATTTTTTACATTATTAATTTGACACTTTTTACAATTAATTTCATATATTTCATTATCTGAATTTTTATAATAATTACTAATATACTTATTTTTTAAAATACTAATCATATTTTTTCTCTTTTTATTAACTATTCTAATATTTATTATATTATTAATTTTTTTATTCATTTTACCTATAATTTTAATTAAATTCTTAACCACATAGTTATTTCCTATCTTTATACCTATATAATTATTTTTGTCTATATTATTATTACTATTTTTTTTCTTTATTATTATTTATACAATCTATTGTGTTTTCTGTTAACCTAATATTATCATTTATAAATTTATTTGGATAATCATTATTTATAAATTCTTCTTTTATTAAATCTATTTCTTTAGCATAATCTTTTTTACTTGAACAATAATTTATTGCTTTATGAATTCTTGAATGTATGGTATTTATTTTATATATGTATTTGAGTGCCAATTAATTATATTATCTATATTACTTTTTTTATGAATTGATGTTTCAATCCTAAATTTCTCTTCTTCATTTGACTTAATCAACTTTATATCTAAATATGTATATTATTCACTTCTTTTTCTACAGTAAATTTAATATTTTTTTATCCATCTTACTACTATCTTCTATAAATAAATAAATCTGTCTTTGTGTTTTATTAAATATCAATAAGTAATCATTTACATATCTTTTAATAAAGATTGGAGTATTATTATTCACTAATGTTAATTTCTTCAACTCTTCATTATAAATGTTATTCAATACTCCACTTTATGCTCCTCCTATTAGTAAACCTTTTTGTTTATAAAACCTATAATTAAATTGAAGCATTATTTCTTTATAACATATTTCTATAATCTCCTTTAATTGTTTTATATGTATATTTATTTTCTTATTATCTTTTTTATATCTATTAATTACTATATCTATTGGTTTCTCCACATTAATATATGTATACATTGATACAACATCCATTTTAATCATTGTTAAATTATAATCACTATGTTTCTTTATTATATTTTTAATTTGACTTATTAAAACTTTATTATTTTTTATATATGATTTACAGGTAATATTAATATATTTCTTTAAAACCTTATTTTCCAGTCATTAAGATACTTTATCATAACATGAACTACTACCATTAATAACTAACTGGTCTATATGGTACACCTTTAACAATTTTATGTACTCTCTAAATTTTAACTGCTATATAGTCTTTTACCTCTAAATAATAAAATGTATTATAAGGAATTATATCCTTTTTATAAAAGTCTCTTATTCTTGTATATATTATTGCATTCAGTAATTTAGTATTATCTTTATCAATTCTCAAATATATATATATATAAGCTTTCACCATATTATTCATTTTTCCTATATAATCCTCTTTATTTATCATTACCAATTAATGCCCTTTATCTGACTTTGTAAAAATTATTTTATCCTTATATTTATTTTTTATTTCTTTAATATCCTTTACTTTAACAATATCATCATTCTTATTTATTCCTTTATTTTTATGTTTCTTAATTCTATAAATCTTATTGTCTACTTCATTATTAAATTCTTCCATCCATACTTTATCTTTATTATTAATAATTTTATTGCTATCTATATTCTGATAATAATAGATTTTGTAATTCTCTTCTACATACTCTATACTATTTTTTTTCTTTTAATGTTCTCAATTCTATTATATCAGTATTATCATTATATCATATGGTACATATTTAATCCCTTAATTTATAATTTCCTTTTCTTTTTCTGTTAATTTTATATATGTCATGTTATAAATTTTATTCTCCTAATTATTTCTTTTCTTTTTCATCTTTTTTTAGTCATTTTTCTTCCTTTAACCTCCTTATTTTCTTATTATGTCTATTCTATGTATTCTTATTTATGAATACTTTTTTTTAAGCTACATAATTCTCTAAAAATTTTCTCTTCTTTCTTAATTATTTTCCTTGTTAGTATTAATTCAATATTTGGAAAAGGAAATTATTATTAAAATAGATTGTTTATATGTAAAGTTATTTGTTAGATATGTGGGTGATTGTTTGTTTATAAATGAGAATGATAAATTGGAAGAGTCGGTAAATGAGTTTAATTGCTTTTATCCTTCTATAAAATATGCAGTGGAAGGAGGGGGGGGTTATATTTTGTTAAGTTAAAATTTTTAAATCTTTTAATGATTAGAAATGTAAAGAATTATTGTTTGGTATGTAATCATTATGATAAGAGTAAAGAGTTAAGGTCTATAATTAAATCTGATAGCTATCAATCTGTATCTCATAAAGTAGCTGTTTTAAGAAATTATTGTTATAGAAATAAAAGGTTAAATAATTCTAGTGAAATAGATTTGTTTCAAAAAGATCAATTTTATAAAGATGATATATAAGTGGTGGCTATTCTGATAAATCTGTTAAACATATTTTATGTAATAGTAATAATATTTGTAATGATGTAAAAAATAAAGAAAAATATGATTTCATTTCTTTGCCATTTAAATTGTCTTTCTATAAAATGGTAGTAAAAACAGCAATTTATTTGGAAATAAGAAAATTGCTTGGAAAGGATTATTACTTTGAATAATTTATTAAATAATACAAAATAAAATTTTGATAGAAAGACTATTCCTGGAGTAATGTATATTATATTTCTTGTTTTTGTAAGAAGGTATATATATATAGGTCAGTAGTTTGACTTTAAATGAAAGAATAAAGATAATAAAAGTAGGATTAGAAATAAATGTCTTAGTTCTGCCTTATATATCCATGTAAAAGATACAGGTCATGTTATTAATTTTGATGAAGCTATGGTTATCTTCTTTGAGAGAAATGAAATTAAAAAAAGAATTAAAAAAAACTTTATTGTTAAAAATTTATGATTCTGAAGCAGTTAACTTGTTTAAAAGTTCTTTTAATATAAAGAGTAGGTGAGGGATAAGTGGAATTTAATGTTTAGTTTAAATATGTTATTTTGTAGTTCTTTACACTAAGAAATCTGCTGGTAACAGTCAAACCACTGGTAGTGTTTTAGAGCTTATTTTCTTGGCTAATCTGATTGAGTTGTAAATTTGGGATAATTTAGATTAAAATATCTCTGTATCCTTTGTTTTATAGTATAACTATTATTAATAAATACTTTTAATATCCTCTTTTTTAATCCTTCTATACATTTGATTTTGCTTCTTATCATTTTCCTATAACTATTAATCATTATAAATTTTGTTATTATAGCCAATCTTCTACATTCTTTTAAAAAAATTATATTATTATTAATATTATTTAATTTCATAACCAATTTCCATCTTTCATGTAAATAGACCACTGTTTCTTTACTTTCCTTCTCTTTAACATAGTCTATTAAATTCTTAATGCTCATTATAAGCTTCATGCTTCCACTTATATGTGTGTGTTTCTTTTTTATTCTTAAAGAACTCTATTTCCAGGATTACATTAAAGAGAAAAAATATATAAAAACAGTGGACTAAAGGCTATGTGCTTTCAGGAACATCTAGTTCCCATATTTATTGCATATGATGGAAGTGCTGGTAAAATATTATGTATAAATTTAGTGTATGCAAATTTATGCAATGTATTTAAATGGCCCATTTTTAGAAATGGAAAAGCAGAATACCTTCCAATTGATGGTGTTGGCATCGTCTGCTATAAAGCATGCCTCTTTTACCTTGCATATAACATTGTTCCACTCCATGCAAGGTATGGTTACCAATTGTGAGTTCAAATGCATGCCCAGTAGAACTTTGGTGCTGTAAAAATATCAAAATATATTGAGAATTGACTTGTACTTTATTATATAATAGCGATGCTGCAAAACTCTAGCCGCTAAAGTGGCATGAGATTCCCCATAATACACTGCTTTTCATCCATTCTGGTGGTATGTGATTTTGTAAACTGCCTGGGGGGTTTGGTCAGGTGATATCCAATCTTTGCCAGTGATGTATGGAAACAAATTAAATGAAATAGCAAATGTCTTTCAGAACTTTTTGGACAAAGAGGGTATATAAGGAAGTAGCAATGCCATCAATCGAAAGAAATCTTGCTTTTCCATTTCTAAAAAATGGGCCATTTAAATACATTGCATAAATTTGCATACACAAAGTTTATATATAACATTTTACCAGCACTTCCATCATATGCTATGAATATGGGAACTAGACATTCCTGAAAGTGCTTAGCCTTTATATTTTGTTTATTGTTATAGCTTCATGTTTTCTGCATTTTAGCATAATATAAACATTAATAATGATATAAAAGAATTAAGAATGTTAAAAGATAAAATAGCACAGAAGTATGTAGATGAATTTAATAATGAAGTAGACAATATGATTTATAGAATACAGAAAACACATAAAAAGAAAGGAATAAATAAGGATGATGATATTGTTAAAATAAAGGATATTAAAGAAATAAAAAAGAAATATAAGGAAGTATGTAGATGAATATAATAATGAAGTATGTAGATGAATTTAATAATGAAGTAGACAATATGATTTATAGAATACAGAAAACACATAAAAAGAAAGGAATAAATAAGGATGATGATATTGTTAAAATAAAGGATATTAAAGAAATAAAAAAGAAATATAAGGATAAAATACTTTTTACAAAGTCAGATAAAGGAAATTAATTGGTAATGATAAATAAAGAGGATTATATAAAAAAATGAATATTATGTTGAAATACAATATATTTGGGGGGAATTTTAAAAAAATGATACTAAATTACTGATGTAAGAGTATATATACAATAATAAAAAACTTTTATAAAAAGGGTGTAATTGGTTATAATATAATTGATTATTTAGGGGTAAAAGATTGTATAGCAACTAAAATTTATGGAGCACTTAAAAATTTTTTAAAAGGTGTATAATTAAGACCAGTTATTAATGGTGGCAATTCATATTATGATAAAATAGTCAAATATGTTTAAAAATACATATATACAAGCAACAAAGATTACAAATTATAAAATTATCATAAAAAGCCTTTTTTGACAAATTATGTTTTTTGCCCTTTTCAATATGTCTCCACGATTTAAAGCACATACAGCAACATTTATATCAATACTTGAGAGAAGACAGATAAACAAATGGATATCTGACACGATCTATTATGTGATTTTTTTCTCAATTCTACTACAAAATAACTGTTATATATATTGAATGGATATATATCCACATATATTAATTAATTAACTATCCATTCTTTATCCATTAACCACTTATTATTTAACTTAATGGATGTTTTGTATATATTCATACAGTTGTTTTTATTATACATGATATAGTTTGTTTCATATATTTTACGTCTATTAACAGAGTAATTTTGTAGTAGAATTGAGAAAAAAATCACATAATAGATCATGTCAGATATCCATTTGTTTATCTGTCTTCTCTCATGTATTGATATAGATGTCACTGTATGTGCTTCAAATCGTGGAGACATATTGAAAAGGGCAAAAAACATAATTTGCCGAAAAAGGCTTTTTATGATAATTTTATAATTTGTAATCTTTGTTGCTTGTATATATGTATTTTTAAACATATTTGACTATTGTATACTTGAAGTACAACATAAAAAAAGAATTGTTTTTAATTCTGATTCTTTTTCTGTATAGTAATTTCGATATTATGATAAAGTAACTAAATGTTTGGCAAATAAACTATTAAACAAATATATCCATACTACCTGTAAATCATATATAAAAAATAATAAAGTTTTAATAAGTAAAATTAAAAATGTAATAAATAAATATAGTGATTATAATTTAACAATGATTAAAATGGATGTTATATCAATATATACAAATATCAATGAGGAGAAAGCAATAGATATAATAATTAATAGATATAAAAGAATAATAATAAAGTAATAAATATACTTATAGAATAATTAAAGGAGATTATAGAAATATGTTGCAAAGAAATAATGTTTCCATTTAATGATAGGTTTTATAAACAAAAAGGTTTACCAGCATTAAGTGGAATATTGAGTAATATTTATATGAAAGAATTGGAGAAATTAATGTTAGTAAATAATAATGCTTGAATTTTTATTAAAAGATATGTAGCTGATTAATACAAAGACAGATTTATTTATACAAGATATTAATAAGATTGATAGAAATATTAAATTTGCTGTAGAAAAAGAAGAGAATAATATACTGACATATTTAGATACAAAGTTGATTAAGTCAAATGAAGAAGGAAAATGTAAGATCGAAACATCAATTCATAAAAGAAGTAATATAGATAATAATATAACTAATTGGCACTCAAATACAAATATAAAATAAATACAATACATTCTAGAATTCATAGAGCAGTAAGTTATTGTCCGAGTAAAGAAGATTATGTTAAACAAATAGATTTAATAAAAGAAGAATTTATAAATAATGATTATCCATATAAATTTATAAATATTAGGTTAATAAAAAATATGATAGATTATATAAACAATAATAAAGAAAAAAAGGTAGTAATAATAATATAGGTAAAATTAGCTATATAAAGTTATAGGTAAAATTAATAAAAAATTTAATAATATAATAAATGTTAGAATAGTTAAAAAAAGAGAAAAAATATGATTAATATTTTAGAAAATAAGTATATTAGTAATTATAATAAAAATTCAGATAATGAAATAAATGAAATATATGAAATTAATTGTAAAAAGTATCAAATTAATAATATAAAAGTAAATTATATATGAGAAACAATGAATTCAATATACAGAAGATTATTACAACATAAGTATGATAAAAATTTGTTGATATATTAAACATACATTAGAAACAGTCAATAGGTTTGGAAAGGATTCTATAAAAATGATACAATTACAAAAAATATAAGAGATAAAAAATAAAAGAAACTATTTATGTTAATAATATTAAGTCAGTATTAAATAGAGATTTGGGCCTGAAAAAAATTTTGGCATAATAAAGAAAAAAAAAGATTTAGTTATATAAAAAATAGAAACGAGGACCTACTAAAATATAACTGTAAAATTTAAAAGTTTAAATTGGGATGGCAGTTAAGATTTGGAAATATAAGTAGAAGGTAGGTATAAAAATATGTTAAAAAAATAATATTATAGGTTAAAGAAAATTATACATATTAAATGTTAATATAATGAATAATAATAATGTAAAATATAAAAATATGAATATATAATGTTAGAGTTAAATATTAAAAAAATTGATAAAAATCAAATAAAAAATAAATTGCCAATAGAGGGTATGCTAGATGATATGTAAATCAGGTGACACTTTTTGAATTATTGTAATATCTTGACAAGATTCAATTTTGAATAAAAGTTGATTTAATGGAAATAAATTTTTGATTTAAGTATGTAGTTGTCTATTAAAATGATTATGTTTAATATTCAGTTCAGAAGAAAAAATATATATAAATGATTATAGGAAATAATAATTGATAAATATAGAATATAAAATGATTAAAATGCATAATATGTAAAAGGTAATAATTATATAGAGAGGTACATAAAGATATATGTGGGTATATAAGTAGTAGTTATAAGATAGAACCTATGTATATATATATAAAAAAAAAAAAAAAAAAAAAAAAAAAAAAAAAAAAAACAAAAAAAAAAAAAAATTATTTTATTTCCCCCCGTCAACACCCTCATCTGGTGTAAAAAATTAATTTAATTTTTTACTTTTTTCATTTTTTTATTTTTTAAATTAAAAAAAAAATTAAAATTAAAATTTTAAACCTGGGAAGAAGTGATTTTTTTTTTTTTATAATTTTTTTTTTTTTTTTTTTAATTTTAAAATTATTTTTAATTTTATAAATTTTTAATTAAATATTAATATTATTTTTTATATATATATTTAAATGTGGAAAGAAGAAAAAAAAAGATAAAAAAAAAAAACACAAAAATTTTTTTTTTGTGGGGGGGGTGTTTTTTCATTTACTAGTAAAAAAAAATATTTTTCCAAATTAAAACCCATAAAGCGCCCGTACAATATATATATATAAAATGTAAAATTATATGTTCATGTATATTTGTATTCATGTATTTGTATTGTGTTTGTTATAGTTCTGAAAAAGATTGCTGGGGCAATCAAAACCATCAATGGTGGGTTGTAAAGAAGCATTGTAAAAAATAATAAAAACATAAATGATATTAATATTATATATCACATGTGTATGCTAAGCTTATGAATTATATGTAAGTTATTAATAAGAAGAAAATGTAAAGAAATAATGACATCATGTAAATGCTAGGTACACATAAAAATCGTGTAAGTCACAAATAACTGTAGTTAATGATATAATTATTTTCATTAGTTTCAATCATTTGTAGTTAAACTTATATTTGATTACTAAAAACTGGATTTTATGTAGATGGATTTAATAGTTTACATAAGGTCACATACATATGGAAGAATACATTCTTTATCAGTTTAATGAATTAGGGATCAATTTCAGAATAAGTCATCCCTGTATAAATTGTAGTTGTATTAAATTAGGTTAAGGATCAAAAAGTCACTAGAAGGTTTATGCAATTAGGTTTACAACCAAAAAAAAAAAAAACCATCCTTTTATAGTTATTATTATTTAAGCAGTTATGTTTAGTATTAAGATCTAAAAAGACCATTCTTTATGATTATTGTGATAAAGATTGCATTGCTGTCTATCCCATATAACACATAGGCATGTGTAAATACTAGGAAACATGCGAGTCAGAGAAAAGTTATATTTATGAATTTATACATGCATAGAATTATATTTAAGTTTATTGAAGTCAGGATTAAAGGTATGGCAAATGTGTCAAATTATCTATAATATATTTAAAGGATTTTCTTTTAAAAAAATTGCATATCAATTAATGATTATTCTTTGTAAATAAATTACTATTATATGATTTCTTAATTTTTTTAAAGAAAATAAATTGTACATCAATTAATAAGGACACTTGTACATAATTTATTAATTTGTTTATGTAAGAATGCATGGTCTACCATTATTCATCAGGAGTAATTTATATTCCTTGTGATTTAGCCTTACATTACAAATGAGGCTGTGTAATGGTTACATAATTATATTGAATATAATATTGTTTTAAATATACAAGTGCTAATTTATTTTCTGATCCTTAAATTCAAATGGTGCCTGTGTAATTTGTTGCAATTTATGGATAATAAGAGCATAGCCAAAATAGTATTTCATTGGGTTATGAATAAAGGATAAGCAATAAGATGGGTCAGAAAGGTAGCACAGTGTGCAGAAGATTTGGATAAAGATGTTATGTCAATATACTTATACAAAAGGTGGGATGATTGTGTTAGGAGAATTGTTGAGTGTTATAGGAATGGTATAGAAGAATAAATCCATTAATAAAAAATAGGGAGTTGGAGAGATGGAGAATTAGTATGGAGAGTAAAAAAAAGTTTAAATATATATAAAAGTAAAAAGAATATTGGGTGTGAGTTAATTTATGATATAGCAAGGAAAGTAGTTTAAGGCTCAAACAGGATTGTTAGCAATAAGGGAATATACACATAAATGGAGAAATGTTTGTGGTTTAGTCTGCAAGTTATGTAAGGAATGCATAGAAAGTATTAGGCATCTGCTAATTGGATGTAAATGCTTACAAGTTGTGGAGAATAAATATAAACAAAGTGATTATACAGAAAGTAGGTTCTTGGGTTTTATGCTGGGTTTGGAAAAAGATAAGGGGGATTTAAATATAAAGGCTATAGAATGGACAAACATGATTTTGTAGAAATAGGATGGAGTAGGATAGAGAAGAATATTAGAAAAACTTAGGATGAGGAATAAAAAGGAAATATATGGTGGCTAACAGGTTTCTCTGGGCATAGTGGCTGAAAGATTCCTAACTCTGGGAAAGGAGAAACCATAGTGCATCACATCATATCACAAATAAATAAATAGAGAAAATGTAAATTAAATAAACTATGCTAAGTCTGACCATTACAATATAGATTTATAAATTAAAAAATATGATTCAGAAAGATATTTAAACAAGAAATAATGCAAGTTCTTGCTTGTTTATTTATGAGATACAAAAAGTTATATATTCTAGGACTTTGTAAAATACATAAGTTGTGAGATGAGAAATTTGAAAATATATATTTTAGTATTAACGTAGTTAAAATGAATGTAATAAAGAAAAAACCAAATATTCCAGGAATAAGACTAGCAATAAACATACATTATATAAATACACACACAATTAAATGAATAAATAAATATACACCTGGGTCTCTTTTTACGCGGATTTATTTAACACAATTTTGAAGTTGCGCGATTCGTGTTTCACCGGAAGTCGAACTCCGATATTGCGCTATTACTTTAAATAATAAATTTCGCGCACTTACATTATATTGAAAGTAATAGCACATTATTGGAATTCGACTTTCAACTTAGTAATTTCAATATTTTCAGTGCTTTATAATAATAAGATTTTATGATTTTAATAATCATGATTTCCACATTTTATGTATACACACATTAAATTTTACAAGATTATAATGTAAATTTGTTCAAACATTGTGCATATTAATTTTGCATTTTAAATCACATTCTGTTTTTGCTTTTTAAAAAAGAACATAATCAATTATTAATCATTTAGTGTCCACAAGTTTATTTTTAAAGGTCAATAATAGCAGTGGGCACAATTAAATTTGACAATTAAAAATTAAAATCTGATTTTTAATTGTAATTAACAATTTAAAAATTACTTACACGACTGAAATAATGTGAGGTGAAATTTGATTTTTAAACGGAATTGAAAATTAAAAACAAAAATAAGGATTTAATTTTTAGTTGTTAGTTTTAATTAAATTTTTCCCAGCAGTTGTGAATAAATGTCTTTTTATTATCATAAAACTAAGTTCATAAACAATTAATAAAATCATCGTCTCAAAGATTAATTACTTTGTCAACAGAAAAACATTAACATAACATGAGAGTGCAAACGAACGTGTGTTTTGGCAAATAGCGATAATAATTAAAACGTGTATAAAAAAATTTAAATTACCGTACTATAAATTATGCATAAAAATATATTATTTTGAATAAAATTAAATATTATAGTTAAAAAAAGTTTGTCTTGTATCAATTTTTTTCAAATTTGAAATTTTTTATTAGTCATATTTTATTTTTTTTTTGCGCGAATTTTAAATTTATGTTGGTACTTTGCTTTGCTTTTACGCGAATTTTGAAAAATCACAGACCGCATCCCCCCTTTTTCAATGTAAGTTGCGTCTATTTTTGCGCAATTTCGTTTGCGCGTGTTTTCTGAGGAACCTATCTATCGCGTAAAACGAGACCCAGGTGTACCTTATAAATCTATTAACTTAATACAATATATATTTACAATATACATATATTAAATCGAAGATTTTCATGGGCTACAGATATAAATGAAATATTATCTGGGTACATCTGTGTGTAATTTATTGAAAATATGGATATAAACTAACATTTTGACCAGGTCACATTGGTCATCAACTCAGTAACAAATATTATAAAATAATTATAGAGGTATTGTAAACACTGGTGTATAATAATAATAATAATGAACATTTTATTAATAGAAAATAGAAATAATAATGAGAAATTATTTAAATTAATGAGTTTTAAAAAAAAAAATCCAAATAGAAGACAATTTGCATCATGTTTGTTTATACAATCCGGCCTTTTAAAAATATTCATGACTTCCCTGATCTGAGATTGTTGGAGAGTATCACATCTGGATTTTATTAGAAAAATCAATACTATGTCTCTATCTATAGCATGGAGAGTTAATGTTTCTGATGAATGATATTTTTAACTGCATTAATATATTCATCTCTTCTAATATTGATGCAACGATTACTCATACCTGTACAGAACGCTTCACAAATATTACATGGAATTTCATATACTCCATGTGCTTCAAGAGGAATTGAGTTTTTAGGCTTGGTTATAATACAATTAATTTTTTGATACGTTGTATATGTTGTTTTTATATCATAATGTCTTAGAACATGTCCAATATTGTTTGTAGTTCCTTTTATATAAGGAATTTAAATTCTAATAATTATTTGTTCTTTTTATTTTTTATTTTGACTGTTTAGGCTTTGAATTAAGGTTCGGTGTTTTGTTTTATTTTTATAGCCATTAGTTGATAAAACATTGCTTGTATGATTTATTTAATCTTAGAGATTTGATTTATCCAAAAGAAGATTAATTGTTCTAGTAAAAAGAGTTTTTGCAACAGAAAATTTTTGATCTGTATGATGATGTTTTGAAAATTTTAAATATCTGTCAGTGTGTGTAAATTTTCTCAAAATTGAGAAAGATAAAAGATTATTCTTTTTCTTGGTGACACATACATCAAGAAAAGGAAGTTTCCCATCAGTTTCTGTTTCCATTGAAAATTTAATATTAGACAGTCAGATCTTTAAAAAGCCAGATTATATCAACAAAAGTGATAATTACTTTCTATTTGGAATTTTTTTTAAAAAACTCATTAATCTAAATAATTTCTCACAATTATTATTTCTATTTTCTATTAATAGAATGTTCATTATTGTTATACATCATTGTTTAAACTGACTCTATCATTTTATTATATTTGTTACCCAATCGATGACCAGTGTGACCTGGACAAAATGATGGTTTATAAATATTTTTTCAATAAATTATACACAGATGTAGCTGGATATTTCATTTATATATATAAAGAAAAAATATATGAAGACTAATTAAAATAAATATATAAAAAAATACAAACAAAATTACTTGTATGTAAAACTGCTCTTTTATATTTCAGTCAGAGGACTGGTTTTCATCAGGAAAAATATAAAGATAGCAGTTTTACATACAAGTAATTCTGTTTGTATTTTACTTTTTGTAGATAGTGTACTGGTCAAAAACATATATCCATCCAAGAAGACTTAGGATCTGAGCAAAACTACCCTGAATCTAATCATGCCCACGATACATAGGTCAGGAGCAATCATGAATTCTAATTTATTTGCCCATTCTCCAAATATATAACATTACAGACAACACCTATGGTGATACCACATAAATTCATTATTTCCAGGCCCGTGCTACATCGTACTGCATGAGATCTCAGCTGATGATGATGATAGACGAAACATTGAGTGAACCCGAAAGATAATTTAAAAGACATATATTAATAGGATTCGAACACACTGGATTAAGTTTACATATGACTATTTATTATAACAAAAGATTAAATGTTATTATATATATATATTATAACGATCGAAATGTAAGTGAAAATCGAATCTAACCGCAAAAACAATATCTGCAACTACCAGGGCGTCATCTAGGCATTTGAGCCTAGAAAAATTTATAAAGTAGGCAGATACGCGCTGTTAAGATTCCACTTTATTTAAATATTCCGATCGTTAGCCCAAGTCACTAGCTCAGCGGAGACACAGAGATAAAAATCTATATCTTAATTTATATCTTAAATATCAATAAATAAAAGCCACTGCCAGAAATTAACACATAAAAATATTTATTTACGCACATATAAAATAACATTTAAATTTTGAGGAATAAGTTTAACATTTTAGATTTTTCTATTAATCTTTTAATTTTACATTTAACTAAGTTTCAATGAGTTTAATATTTTATTTAGATAGTCAAGTATGAATAGACTACATAGATCTGCATTTGAAAAGAAAATATTCTTCCCTGATTTAACCTTAGGCAACAAATTTCGCAATCAACTGGCGCCAATCCATCTGATACATTCATGTATTCAATGTAGCATGATACGACAACACAAAATACTATACTGTCGGGAATGGACATCTGAACAGTAAGTAGAATTAGAGAAGACATTGACTCTCCACCAACAGGGATGTTACATCTGTTGGCAAGTAGAACAATAAACAAAAAAACTCCATAGGAATGGACTGCGGTCTTCTGCCGACTTACAAACCCATCCATAGGCAAACAGAAGGTGTGTGGCGTATATATGCAATCCTGCCCATAGCGGACCTCATACTACATCTACTAATTACACAAATATATCCAATCCATTGAGCCAATTCAACCACGAAACGAATAACCTAAGATTACCCTCCCTTAATATAACTTTACAAAACTATATAGCCATTCACGCCCGACTTAAATTTAACATTTAAATACGTTCGCACAGATTATTTTTATAAATTTGCTTTAAAATGTTGAGTACAGATCAGCTGCACAGATTCCACGGTCAAAAACATTCCAAATTAAACACAACCGATCAAAATACAAAGTCATCGATAAACGTCACTTGCATAGGGAATATACAAATCCCATTAGCATTCATCGTAAGATGCTTGCAGTGATATCGTTGACCCATATATTCTAATCGAATGTGAAAACCACAACATAATCAACCGCTAACGAATCTATGCAACGTCTATACCCAACTTAAATGTAATGCATTTAATAATTTCTACAATAAATATTACTACAAATAAAAATAATAAAATGGAAATGATTTTAGCAAAACTTAACTATATAAATTTAAACAATCAATTATTAATTTGAAAATCAAATAAGAGTTCATTTTAAAATTTAAATTAGCTGAATCTTTAAAAAAAAATCACTGACGAAAGTTCTTAATTACTTTTTTTGGTTGTTGTTAATTTGTAAAGTTCATAGCTCACGGTAGAAGAGTCCAGGTTTCTGCTTTTAATTCCCGTGACGCCTCCATTGGAAGATAATGTTCTGGAGATGGCAATAGCTGGTTCAAGGTATCACAGTCTTTTCATTTTTCCTTTTTAAATAGAGAGTGTGGTATGTGCGTCCTACCACCTCTCAAACACACAACGCTGGAACTCCAGAAAAAACTGTATTTCCCTTTTTATATTATCCACACGGATTCAATTAACAAAACGTCACTAATCCATCACTTTCGTTAGGGTCCGAGCCAAGGCTTAGTGCTTCCATTGGTCAAGCTAATTTCTCTTTATTTTCTTATCTATCTTTCATCAGATCATTTTAATCATACAAGAGCCCAAGGCTACCTTGGTTTTCGATAATTCATAAACAATCATTTCCATTTACAGATTACATTAATTAATACCTGTTTTTATTTTTAAATCTTGTACTTTTTTTTTATAAAAAAAGTACGTTCAAATACTTATTTGTTTTTTTTAAAAAAAATATTTTTAAAGTTTGGCATCTGTGCGAATGTATATACGTTTAACAAACATTTTAATTTTATCGTTTAGTTTTTTACTTTTATTTGCGCACTTTTAAGTTTTTATTTTAAATTAATGTAACGACATATTTATATATCGTTACATATCAGTAAACTTCCTCAAAAAACAAAAACATTAAAAAAAAAAAAAAAAAGAATTTACTTAGTGTTAGTAATTAAGTT